>NW_019292512.1:0-19596 GCF_000500325.1 Leptinotarsa decemlineata | reverse complement strand
CAAACACGCAAACGACTGATTACAACCCTGTGCTGGTACCGAACTCGTACCAAGAAGGCAAATTCACCAATGAACGCTGCCCTTTCCATCTGACACTGGGCAATCACGTGAACATCACGTTTCGGTTTTGTTTTGTTTAACTCTATCTTGGATTTGGATAGATTTTAGTACAGTCAAGGCAGTTAGAGCATATCATAATCGACCCCGCCGACATGACGGGATGATTTATGAAGCACTCGACATCTTCTATGAGCGGCGTATAAACGACCGTTTGTAAGTTCATGAACAAAGTGGCATAGAAAACTTACTGTAGACAATCTGTCCTGGTTTTTTCGTGAACATTTTCCAGGAGTATCTAGCCAAAGATGACAGCGACAATTATATTTTGATGTGGGTGACATGAATATTAAATCCTTGTAATGATGTGCATAAGCCTTGTCGGCAGGAGGCAGGCGTCAACTCGCTAACATCGCAGTGGCGCTTCCCACTGCCTCCTGCCAGTGGGGGCATGAGGGCACGCTTGTCAGAACCAGAAGTCATCTGCTACTCTACCCTTCAGGTAGAGAGTACCTGAAGGGTAGAGAATACATGGTAGGTATAATTTAATGTAAATATTTTTGATTTTCTATGAAGCTAATAAAAATATGACTCGAAGTGAAGATAATCCATTACTCCATTTCATATTGAATTTGATCGTCTGACTACCAGAGGGTTGAAGATTATCTGCGTTTATAAAAGTACATGTGAAAAAATCTAAATTATCTTTCCTATACCTATCTACTTCCGTAGTGAAAATAGTAGATGAAATTGTTGTCATAGTCATAAGAAATCATACAGTGTAGTCTATTTGAAAAACCAAAGTGGCCGCTACTTTATTGTAGTGGCGGCAACGCTGCATCGTTTACAATAGTTTACGCATGTAGATAATAATTGTTTAAGTGTTCTTTGAAAATTTCAGGTTGACCCGTTGTCTGGTTTGCTAGGTTGACCCGTCTAATTAATGCTCATCGTGAAAAGCCCTGAATAAGGGTTGGTTTTCTTCGTTTTCAACTGTTATCAGTTCTTCAAATGTATTTTTCCAACTATTGATTGATTGAATCTGAATTATTTTCATTATGAACAGTATGAATAAATTAGTGGTGAATTTTGATGAATCCCCAAAATTTGAAAAATATAAAGTTGACTAAACTTTTTTTAAATTCTAGATACAGACGCTTTGTGAAAGCCACAAAGCTGCAGATCTAGAATGGAGATGACCGTTTGGAGGGAGTTGGTTGTTTTCTGCTTGATTGGAGGTTTCCATATGTTCCTCCTTGTGGATGATTTCAGCTTGAGCCCATTTGATGTTATGTTCATGAGACCAAACATGATCTGCTATTTCGGATTTGCTGGTTTCTCCTCGCTGTCTGTGTTTCTTATGTCCCGCAATGCGAACTTTCAATAACCTCTTAGTTTCCTCGATGTATGATTTTCCGCACTCGCAGGGTATCCGGTAAATGCAAGTTTTGGAATCGCAGTCCGCGTTTGGTGGCCTGGTTTTCATGTGGCTGCTACGGATATGTTCCCAGATCTGAAACAGGTTCTGATGTTATACTTGGACCCAATCCTGCTAATCCTTTCCGAAAATCCTCTGATGTAGTAAAGTACAAGTACTGGTTGTGGAGGCTTCTTCCTGGTGGAGCTCTTGTTGTCTTTTAGCTAAAGCATGTTCTACCATCACTCTGGAGTATCCAATCCATTGAAGGTGATTTATGATGATGCCTAGTTTCTTTTCGAAACCTTACTTTGTATTACAGAGCCCGAAAGCACGGTCTAGTAGAGTCATAATGATTTCTGTCTTAGTCGATTGATGGTGGTTGGATTTCTGGGTCAGATAATGTCCTGTCCGGAATAGAAGAGCATGTTTGGACTCATCAACATAACATCAAGTAGGCTCAAGCTGAAATCATCCACAAGGAGGAACACTGGTTTAGGAGAAAATTCAAAGAAGCCGCGTACATGTTGTCCAACAACGCATTTAGAAAAGCTAGCGTAGAGATACGTGACATATGGAAACCTCTAATCAAGCGGAAACGACCAACTTCCGCCAAACGGTCACCTCCCGTTGAAACCAATGAAACGGAGAAAGGAAAGAGGGGATAGGAGAAAACACTCGAATGACCTACAGTCATATCTCGGACGAATGGGTCCAGTTATCACCCGAAGACGATTGTGGATACTAACAATCGAAACGTCTTGACGTAACTTGGTTTGGAATCTTTTAATTTCTAGTTTTATTTCTTGCTGATAATATATTTTTTTAATTTTCAACTTGTATTAACTTTTCAAATTTTTTATTTTTTTGGTTGTTGCTTGTATGTTATTTCTTTGTTATTTCAGTTTGTTGTTCAATAAAATTGATATTTATCAGTTAATCTTTTTAATTTCTTTCAGGTATTTCAATTCAATTTATACTATTAGACAATGGAAGACCGAACTGATGAAATACACCACGAAAAATTGTCAACCACCTTCAAACAATCTATTTATCTCAATAACGTTACGTTTTTCCATTTGACTATCGCTCAATCTTATGTTATTTCCGAAATGCCTATAGGATCTTTGTCAAGTTGACTCGGGTGTCACACCAATAGGTGGTTCCACTTATGTTTCACTTGCGTTTACGCAGCTATTTTCATCAAGTACTTTCTTGGTTTTTCTCACTTTGTCTTCAATCAAGAACCGCCTGCCAGGTACTGACGATTCCCAATAGGCTGAAACAGCTGTTTGAGTTCATAATGTATAAAGGAATAGAGAAAAAAAATTATTGAAATGAATTGAGAATTGAAATTAACCTAAAACTGTTTACTTTTTCAGGTCAACTCAGAAGAAAACAGAGGAAGACTTCTTGGATTCATCTAATATTCTTGACTCTTGTTCATAACCGACAAATTGTACGGAATTTCCTGATCCTTTCAATAGTCATGATTCTAGTCTTGATTACATCTTCTTTGCTCATCAAAAAATTTGTACATCAAGTTTTATATGACGATAATTTCAATGACACATTTTATGGCAACGTCCTTGGGAACCACAGTGTCTTTTATAGAAAAGACTGGGGCGGTCGACCTCCCAAAATGAACACCATGTATTTGAAACACTGTGTGCCTCTACTGATAATATCCCACAGTGATACTGAACCGTGCTTTGATATTCAAGAATGCTCAGGAAAAATTAGATATCTACAGAAGGACCACCAAATCAATATCAACACACTTGACATTGCAATGAATTTTCTCATCGGAGGAGATGGTAACATCTATGTTGGAAGAGGATGGGATATAGAAAATTATAGAAGGAAGAATAGCCTCCTTTTCAGTTTCATTGGAGATTATGTTTATGATACACTCACAGAAACCATGATTAATGCAACTCAACTGCTCATCTCTCAGGGATTACAGCTGGGAAAATTATGTCCCGATTATGAAATTGTTGGAGAAAATCAAACAACGCCAAAAAAGTATCTGAGTCCCGGTAACAATGTTTATAAAATTATAAAAACTTGGCCACATTTCACTAATAAAACTATATTTTGAAGTATAATTGAAATTTTTTTGCGAACACAAAATCATATATCAATAATTAATAAACCATTTCTATTCAATTTGATTTGTTTATGCAGTTGCATCACATAAATCTTCCATTGGATGTCTATTTCATCACTGATATATTCAGTATGTCACAAAATATTTTGTAGTACCTATACTTTGTTCCATAAATTCAAATGTAGAAATTTTGAAAAACTGTGCTTTGTTCTATTATCACACTGATCCTCGAGTGAAAATAAGTACACACTTTTCATTGATTTTAATTCTTTGTATATTTGGGAATGATCATTGTTGAGAACTTCGAAGTTCTTCAACATTTCCATTCGGTATTTCATTTCATATTCGTAGCTTGTTGATTCCCAAATATAATGAATTTTGACTTTTTTTGAAACAATATATAAACTTCGTGAATTTTTTCAATTTTTAATTCATGATGACAGTGATTTAACAAAAAAAATATATTTGTGCTGCATGAGAAAAACAGTGCCTTTTATTTGACATTTCGACTTCCTTTGGCTGGAAATTCATTCACTGGAGAATTTTGTGTTTCCCAATTGAGCGATGACAACTGTGTGAGTAACTACGGATTCCAATAATCCAATCAGAGTCCCACGATTGACCTCAAAAAAATCCCTAGCAGTGAATTTGGGACCATCATTTTGAGTTAAAGCTATTATTGTATCCAATTCATATTTCAAATTACTAGAAACGAAATCATTGTCTGCCATGGTATGACATAAGTAAATTCCCTTCGCATATTCTTCTAAAGCCAGATAACATGAAAAAATCAGAATGACCACAGAAACCTAAAAAAAAATAGTGTCAGTTAAATTGTTCACATTGAATCCTTGGTCACTTAAATTTATTTGAAGAATTCTTTTTTATTTTTGACGAAATGTCTTTCATTCATGGAGTTATGATATGATTTCTGATAATTCAGTGTAACCACCTATTTTGACAGTTACAGTGTATATACGAGTACTGTCCTCATGGGTCATACACTATTCTGCTACTACGGTATAATTGATTTTCGTTGTCAACCTTACTAAAGGCATCGCTCCGCACTCAATGAAATTGTACAACTCTATCCAATCCTTCCAGTTCAAGATATAACTTACCAAAAAATAATTGGGTTGCATTTACAAGAGATCTAAGAGAATGCTTAAGCTTGATTCATCCCGAAGCTATTAACAGGGGGCTTCTCAGCACCGTTATGAGTACTGTCAAAAAGCGAAAATCTTCAAGAGAAGTCCTAGGTATACTAATATTGGACCTGAAAAAAATTACTCTTGGCAGAAATTACTCAAAATTATCAGCAACCCCCAACTCTCGATACCTAAAGAAACAAGAGTACTTGAGCAGCCGACTGCAGACATCTAACCTATTAGAAGCACAACTATCTTAGACGAATTTTGATGTTTGTCAGCTCCTGACAAGGCAGGCGGAATGGATGCAAAAATAAAACCAAGAATCTACCATGTATTACAGACAAAACACTTAATGTCGAATCACCAAGAAAAATATGGACAAGCCTCAATAAAGTTGCGACAAATCACAGCAATCTTAACAATTGCGATTAACTTCCATGTGTGCCTGTGGTATTGCGAGTACAACATATAGGGAGGAGAGTGAAAGGCAAAACTACCTCTGGCGTGGAATAAATCCAAAAACAAGCACTTTTCCAAATCAACAGAAATGCATAACTTGTTTTACCAACCAAGTTGGCGTCTTCTGGAGATGAAGAAAACTAATTCTCAACTGTAAAACTCTTATTTATATCCGAGTATTGTTACCGGAACTTTCCGATACAAATCAATGATTTCGGGAAGATATTTTCCAGATATTTTTACATAAATGATTTGGGGAAACATTCAATAGATTGATTCATGAAAATGAGCTGTTTGGTTGAGGCCTTTGTCACTGTTGATAGTTCTACACTTTGCAATTTCTGAATTTTTGAAATCATCCAAATATCTAGTGTTTTGTTAGCTTAGGTTAGATCAAAAGTGAGTGGGTCTATTCGATTCTCCACCACAACCCGCAAGGGTTTATTGTAGCTCACACCTATTCACACTCGAACAAATAAACCCAGTTCCTTAACGAAGCTTTTTAGTTTGTATAGTGAGTGGTCTTTCACGTCAGATGGTGAGAGTACTCTAAAAACAAAGTATTTGCTCTACTGTTTCATCATTTACCAAAACAGAGCGACATAAACTGTTTTCTGACAGTCCGAGTCTCTGCATATGATGATTCAAATGAGAGTGACCTGTAAGAAGGCCTGTTAGACATCTTGGTTCATCCCTACTGTAGTCCTTCAACTGTTTGGTATCAAGCTTCGAAGGGTGAATGAACGCCTTGGAGTAAGCCAATCCTGGAAGATTTTGCCAGAAGTCCATAAATCTTCTTATCATCCAGGTGTTCAGTGTTTGTTTGGCAAAGCCCAACGCGATGCCAGTGCCAGGTTCTGGTCCAATGAAGCCGCTTGCAGCACCCTCTTTTGCAAGAGAGTCAGCAGCTTCATTGCCTTCCAGGCCAGTATGGCCAGGAATCCAGACCAGAGACAATCTGTTAAGTCTTCCTATCGAGGAGAGTCGTTTTTGGCAATATGATACCAATTTAGACGTTGCTGGGTAGGAGCCAAGAGCTTCCAACGCTACTGTCCGGGAATATTTTCATCAACTTGTGTATGAGGTTGGATTTATCCAATTTCTCCGCACACAATTCAATAGCGTGAATTTCCGCTTGGAATACAGTCGCATGAGTTCCTAGGCAGGTAGATATCTCTGTCCTGGGTTTGCGACTAAAAACACGTGCACCAGAACCTACAGGTGTTTTTGATCCATCTGTGAACCAACAACTATCTGCTCTTAATTTTTCCTTCTTCCGGAGGATCCAGGAACAGTACTTTATAAGGCAGTTCGCAGTTGACAGTTGGAGGCATAAAGTCAGTGTTATGTACCTATCATAATAATTTCATCATTTCCACACCAAAGTGTGTTGAATGATATTTTAATAATATTTTTCTCATGGGATATGTACTGCGTGTTCTTTGAAACGAGTTCTAGTGAGTCGCTCAATCTGGCCAATATATTTTTAGGTCGTTATAGCTTATTCCATATGTGTTATGATCACACGTTGAAAGGTAAGACCTCATTAATCCTTAGCTCGCACAAGTTGCGACTTCTGAGGGTTATCGTTCGTAGGCTGGTTAACGGAAAAACAGACTTTGAACAGATTTGAATTTTTCAACATCTTGAATTCCTGATTACCTAGCATTTGTTGAAGCGAGCAGGAAGTTTTGAAGACTACTTTCTTCTTGAATTTTTTGATAATACGGTATAATCCGTATAGTATCAGGAATATATATTTATATCAATGACCTGCTAAATTCAATGACAATGTTTACAATGCTATTCGCCGATGACACTCCTTTCGTCATTCGGAAAAAAAATATTGAAGAGTCATCAGAATTAGAAAAACGAGTTATTCAAGAATCTACGGACTGGTTTGATGCGAATAGCCTATGTGTGAATAAAAGCAAGACACAAACAGTTATGTTCTCGCTGTCCCATAACCTCATCAACATCACGGATGATAGGGGAGAGGACATTTTGGGTTGGGTAACCGAAAGAAGTTACCAAATCGGGAATGACTGTGAGAGTCCGGCAACTTTCTCCAGTAACCGAGGGGAAAGCTGGATCGACTTGACCATTGGTGGTAGTGTGCAGGTTGATGACTGAAAAGTGTGTATGGAGGAAACCTTGAGTGACCACCGCATGATTGAGTTCTATCTGATGGGGTTACCGAAGATGAGGAAAGTCATGGTGATGAACGTCAGAGGAGCCAACTGGAATGAGATTGAGCGATACGTATCGATTTACATACCAGGGAGGCTAGGCATGAGTGAGGAGGTCGGAAGGGAGGCTGAGAAGCTTCAGGAGAGACTGAGGAAAGCAAGCATGAGGTATATACCTAAGAAAGAAAAGATGGTCGACTCGGAGAAAGAATGGTGGAATGAGGAGTTGGAAAACTCACGTAGAAAGGTAAGAAGACTGAGAAGAGAGGCACAAGGCACGAGGGACGAGGAAGTAAGGAGGCGAAGAATGAATGAATATAGGAGTGAAAGAAATAGGTATAAAAGAATGGTAGGGAATGCTAGAATTGAGTGGCTGAAGGAGAGAGTAGACCGGATCCAGGAAGAAAATCCGTGGGACCGAGTATACCGACTCCTCAGCGACGATAGGGCTAGAGAAATACCTTCGAACGCCATGAGAGATGATGGTTCATATACAGGGAGGAAGGAAGGTACTAGCAGATTTCTGTTGAATAAGTACTTCCCCAAGGATGATCAATCGAGTGACACTTCAGTCAGGCGTCGAGTACGGAAGGAAATAGGAGGGGAGTGGGGTGAGGATCAGCCGCCTTTTTCCGTTGGGGAACTGCGGGCGGTAGCGGTGCAGCTTCTCGGCGGTAAGGCGACTGGAATAGATGGGGTCCCCAACGAAGTGATTCGAAGGGCGACAGGATGGGTTGGAGAAAGTAAATTGAAATTACTCAACGCCTGTCTGGAAAGAAGGTATTTTCCGGCGGTATGGAAGCGAACAAAGATTGTATGGGTACCAAAGAAGGACGGAAGCCCGAGACCCATGAGTTTGCAGACAGGCATGGGGCGGATGTTGGACAGGCTTCTTAACGGTAGGGTTCAAGTCTGGTGCGAAAAGGAGTTGAAATTATCTCCAAACCAATGTGGTTTTAGAGGAGGAATGGATACGGTAATGGCAGTAGAGAAAATGGTGAAAAGGATTGAAGAAAATGAGAGAGGAAGGAGACACAGTCTGGTTGTGACATTGGACCTGTCCAATGCCTTCAATACCGCTTGGGCACCGGCGATTGAGAAATGCATGAGACGAATGGGTATGCCGGAAAATGTAGGGAAGACGTGCATGAGTTTCATAGGGGAGAGAACAGTCACCTGTGGAGCGGTCTCGGACAACGTAAACAGAGGCTGTCCACAGGGTCCAAGTCTGGGACCAACCCTATGGCTGATTGTGATGGAGGTATGGTTCGAGCGAATCAGAAGCATGAAAGAGAGACAAGGCATAGGTACGATTGGGGTACAAGTGCAGGCCTATGCGGATGACCAGCTGGTCATCACCGAGGGTAGCTCTGCAGATGACATCGAGAGGAAATGGAATCTGATCTGGAATGAATGTAAAGCATGGGAGGAAGAGATGTGGGTGGGATACAATGAAAGGAAGACAGAATGCATGTACATACAGGCCAGACGGGATGGAAGAATCCCGGTCATAACAGTGAATGAGAGAGAAATTGAGGTCAGAATGAATGTAAAATACCTGGGAATTGTGGTGGACTCTGGACTCTTATTCATTGACCACCTCAAGGAGATAAGAAAAAAGCTAAGCCCATTTGCGGGGATAATGAAAAGATGGACGGGGAGGAATATTGGAATGTAGAGAGAGTGTGTTGGAATAATTTTTGAAAGGGTAGCGAAACCTGCAGCCATGTATGGGGTGCAAGTGTGGGGGAGTAGAGTGCATGATAGTAGGGTCAGGAGATAGCTGGGCGCGGCCCAGAGGCCTTTTCTCATCGCCGCATGTGGGGCATATAGGACGGCGCCGACAGCCGCGCTAAGTATGATCACGGGGATAGCCCCACTTCATATAGAAGCTGGGGCTAGATACCATAAATGGAGAATGAATGGGGAAAGGAAGACTCAGGGTAGATTGAAAGGTATAGATAAGATACTTTCCTGGATGCAAGGGGGTTTACTGCATGAGTCGCAGGACGAAGGGATGGACGAGGTATATGTGGATGCCGGAGCGAGAATGGACGAGGAAAGAATGGGTATTGGGTGGGCGCACGAAAGGAATGCAGGTGAATGGGCTCTAGGAAACGAGAGGATTCCCGAACAGAACAGTGTGAATGAAGCGGAACTGATTGAGATAGAGAAGGTGATAGAAATGTGGGGTATGAATGAGAACCTAAGGGTGATCAGTGACTCCGCAATTGCGGTGGAAAGGATGAAAGTGGTGCGTGTGAGGAATAAAAGGGTGGCTAGAATACAGAGAATGATTGAGGAGAGGTATAAAAGGGGGGCACGGATCAAAATCGTATTGCGCAAGGGTCACCATTCATTACAACCCTGGTAATAAAAAGGCCCACAAGGAGGCGGAGAAAGGAATGCGTAGGGATAGTATTTCATGGAACGTGAGGAGAATGAGTAGTAAGAATGAGGAGAGAAAGAGGTTAATGGAATGGATTGAGGAAGAATGGCAGCGAGAATGGGATAACAGTATGATTGGGTGACTGTTATACAGGTTCTGTAGAACAGTCGGGTATGAGTCACTGGATCTGTCGAGGAAGGGAGTCAAGCTGTTCACGGGGCACGGTAATTTCCCGGGATACTTAGCTAGGTTTAACCTGGCACGGGAGGTGCCGTGTCCATGTGGATGAGGGGAGCCTGAAATGGCAGAACATGTGATAGAGAGATGTATGGACGGCGATAGAACTGGGTGGCGCGAATGGAAACAAGAGAACAAGAGAAGGGAGGAATGCAGATGAGAGACAGGAATGGAAGGAGAAATGAATGGATACGTGTGGCGAACGAGTGGGCAGGGAGTGTCGTGAGAGATGAGAGGGACGGATGAGAGGCAAGCTATCAATGATGCTCCTGAAGAAACGACGCTAAAGTATCGACGATCTTCCCAATTCAGGCAACCATGGAATAGATGCTATCTGACTTGTGGAACTCTTACAGGCTGAAAATGATTTGTCAATACCTCAGAGAGAATCATATAGTTAAGTTTAATTAGTTAAGTATTACCTTAGAGAAAAACATATACTTAAGTATACTCAGTTAAGTTCAATTTATTGTTTATTTTTGAAAGTTGTAAAGAAATGTAAATTTGGTTTGTTTATCAATAAAGTTATGGGTCTTTGACCCTCGGTGATTTGGATGAGCACGGGTCTTTTGATAGTGGTGATGCTAGGATAGAGGGAAGATGCCTAGCTGAAAGGCTTTCGAGCCAGGGCAGCACAGGGCAAAGGCATTATTCATGTCCCATAACCTCTCAAATAATGTGAAATGTCTTGGTATAACCATTGATTGAAAGTTAACTTGGAAACCCCATATTGACAAACTAGCAAAAAATCTATCATGCAAGGTCTATGCAATCAGTCAGATGAAAAATAAAGTCGGTAATGAAGCTGCCCATACCGCTTATCATGCAATGTTTCATAGTTCCTTAATTCATGGATTGATAAACTGGTACACATCTGTTCATATCTCGAGGATATTTGAAATTCAAATAAGAGCAATCAGAGCTTTAAAATAGATCAAATGGAGAGCTGTAAGAATTGGTTTATTAAGTTTAATATATTAACTCTGCCATCATGTGTAATATACTGCAATTTGATACACACTCAAGAAAATTCACAAAAGTTTACTACAAACGGTAACAACCATTCTTATAATACTAGGAACAAGGATAATATTAGAGCACCAAACCAAAGACTGGAAATAACAAGGATATGTTACTCATACATATCATTGTACAAATCACTGCCCCAATCAATGAGAAATGCAACCCTCGCTAATTTCAAACGGAAACTGAAAAAATATCTCTCAGAGAATGCTTACTATGATGCGTCTGACTTCACAGAGTGACAATCGTCAATGTGGGTACTGTTTCTATGTACCTTTATTTTTACATTTTTATTTTTACATTTATATATTTATTAACTCTATTTTGTGCTTGTATCATATACAATTTTTATGTACTACCTATTCCTTTTCGGTAATTTTAATTGTAATTTACATTCATTTTATACATTATTGACTTGTCATAGCACTAATGTGTAATAACTTGACCAATAAAAAATCTAATCTGATCTATGCACTATACCCGTTCAACTACTTGTTCTGTACGTCTTGAGTCAATGATTACACAACGTAAACTTGAGTTTGGGAGACTTTACAGTAGAACAAATCACAATAGGTTTTATCAGAATTGTCTAAAGATTAACTGAGAAGGTATGCTGTCCCAAAGTGAACCATTCTTCGCATTCCACAACCGGCTATTGAATGTATTTGATGAATAATTCCCCATGCAAACAATCGAAGTCAAAACAACCATAGATTACAACAGAATTGAAAATTTCTTCGAGAAATGTATGTACACTGCATAACATATGAAAATTCACTGACAATCTTTACTTCCATGACTTCTTCAATAACTACCGCAGAATATATAGATACACAATTAGGAGATCGAAACAAATCCATTATGATAGCGAAATCGGTAAGTCAACTAATGAAATGAAAGAAGCATGGTCTGCTATCACTTATAATACGGGAAAATAAAAAAAAACATGTGGGAATATCACTTAGTCCTAATAAAATCAATGATTATTATTGTTCGATTGCAAAAAACCTTAATGAGAATATAGTGGTACCTTATTGAATCTTGAAGATGTCAGAATTGAGGATAACCTAACTTTATATGATACAAGTTTTAGTGAATTAGTACAAATTTTGAGGACTATATGTGTAGAATTGAACCTCGTGATTCATGCATACACAAAATCGTTGACCAAAAGATTTTAACAGTGATTGCTTTATTCACTTTGGAATCGGTTTGCCTTCTTTACAAAAATATCTACCAATTCTTCCAACAAAACATTTCTGACTGATAGACCCTATTATAATTTGCAAGAGTTCTATAATGATACATTTACGTGACAAAATGGGCATATTTGATACTGCAAAGAGCACTCTTCAAGACAGAATCTGATATAGTAATACTGTTTCGGTGCCTAAAATGGGGCGTCGTGCTGTATTCACCAGAGATGACGCAAAGCTACTCGCAAATCAAGTTATCAATATGACATGGATTCAAAGTTTATTGTTTTTCCATATGAAGCAAAACAAACCAACGGATTAGATCGTATTTTCTAAAAGTTCAACGAGAAAGTAGCCTTCATAACTTCTTGCTCGCTTCAACATATGCTACGTAACCATATAGACAGGATGTTGGAAAATGAAAAGTCGAGGATATTTTCCAACAAAACATTTCTGACTGATAGACCCTATTATAATTTGCAAGAGTTCTATAATGATACATTTACGTGACAAAATGGGCATATTTGATACTACAAAGAGCACTCTTCAAGACAGAATCTGATATAGTAATACGGTGCCTAAAATGGGGCCTCGTGCTGTATTCACCAGAGATGACGCAAAGCTACTCGCAAATCAAGTTATCAATAAGACATGGATTCAAAGTTTATTGTTTTTCCATATGAAGCAAAACACACCAACGGATTAGATCGTATTTTCTAAAAGTACAACGAGAAAGTAGCCTTCATAACTTCTTGCTCGCTTCAACATATGCTACGTAACCATATAGACAGGATGTTGGAAAATGAAAAGTCGAGGATATATGGAATAAGCTATGAGGACTGTGAAAAAGTATATTGGTCAGACTGAGCAAGCCACTAAAACTTGTTTCAAAAAACACGCAGCAAATATCCGACCTCGACGATTAGAAGAATCTAGTGTCGTTCAACACGTTTTGGAGAACGTCCATAAAGTAAATGAAATAGTAAACCTGGCAAAGTTTGTCGTAATTGTAGAGTCAAGAATTAGTTTTCATCATTTTCTGGAGCCGGCAACTTGGTTGGTAACACTCGTGTCGAAAAGAGTAGTGCATTTCTGGTGATTAGGAATAGTGCTTGTTTTTTGATTTAGTGAAGGATGCAAATTCAGAAAATCGAATTCAATGTTTGTCTTGAAAACTCAATAGAAATTCAGGATTCGACTAAGTGATTGTTCGGAATGCGTATTATGAGAACTGGCACAAGAGAAAAAGACAAGACAACAGTTGGAATAATACTGGGAAAATCACACTAACTTGTCACCGCAAAAGAACTTGAACTGAAAGAATTTTTAGAGAATTATGGTGATCATGTTCACTACTACTATAACTACAAAAAAAAAAAACAAATCTAGTCCAACATCTAATCAACATCAGAGACGCCTAACCAATTAGTGGTGTTCTAAAAAAGTTTCCATTTGAGTAACAAAAAGATTGACACGCTAGAAGAAGGTTTCATTGATCATCAGAAGTTTACGCTCACTCCCAGTTTTGTTAGAGTGATGCAAAAATAGTTTATTTAGAGTAGGCTATACACCGCTGGATGACATCACTAAGAATGACATTTATTCATTTCCTAGTATTGGCGTTATCCAGGGAGATCAAAATGAGTGATTAACTTTGAGCTGGTTATTGGCAAGTCGAAGTTTCTCTTGTACTATATAAAGAAAAAACCAATATACTGCATTAAACATCAACTCAAAACTAGGTAAGGACTATTTTAATTAGCTGGATTTTATAAATTAATGAGTGATTTTTTTGCTGGTATCTTTTTGACAAGAGTTTCTGACAGATCACGCGTGAATAGTGTCTTGTGTCATTGTCAAACTTATTCAGTTTGGTCTATAATTTAACCATGAATCTACTTACGAATGACCATCGCTTGCAAATTATTGAATTTCATTATCAAAATTCATGTTCGGTGAAGAAAGTGCATCGTGCACTTCTTCCAATTTATGGGCAGTTTCGTCGGCCTACTGAGGGAGCTATTTGGAAGTTTGTAACTAAATTTTGAACCCAGTTTACATTATTGGACATTAAACCACCAACACGCATACGTAGAGTGAGGACCGAAGAAAATATTGCGACTGTATTTGCCAGTGTTCGTGATAACCGTGAAATGTCGATTCGCCGCCGTTCGCAGCAATTGGGCCTCTGTTACTCCACTACGTGGAAAATTTTGCGAAAGGATTTCGGTGTATAACCTTATAAGATATAGCTGGTGCAAGAATTGAAGCCACATGACCTCCCATAACGCCTAAAATTTGGTGAATGGGCGCTGGCAAAGTTGGAGGAAGATTCCCATTTTTTTCGAAAAATTGTGTTCAGCGATGAGGCTAATTTCTGGTTGAATGGATACGTTAACAAGCAACATTGCCGCATCTGGAGTGGAGACCTACCACAAGCATTGCAAGAGCTACCGATGCATCCAGAAAAAGTCACTATTTGGTGTGGATTATCGGTCAGTGGGATCATCGGAACGTACTTCTTCAAAAACGAAAATGGCCGGAACGTTACTGTGAATGTCGAGCGCTACCGTGTGATGATTGACGACTTTTTGTGTGCCTAAAGCAGAGCTACCTTCAGTTCAACAACAAATTTTATAAAGAGGATTTAGGTTTACCAATAGGCTCACACCTTAGTCCACTTTCAGCAGACATATTTATGAACAACTTGGAGACCACTATAGTAATAGTAAATTCCGACCTGGCTAAAAAACATATTTATTTTTGGTACAGATATATAGACGATATTCTCGCCCGTTTCAGAGGTACTACATGACTGCTGAACCAATTTATGACATTCATGAATAATCTCAATAGTCATATTCAGTTTATACTCGAAACAGATAAATTTCTTAGACCTGACCATTACACACAATCATAATAAATTTGAGTTCAATGTTTTCAGAAAATCTAGGTATACAGACATTTCAAGCGATTCTTTCCATCCAGACAGTCATAAATTAGCAGTCTAATATTCAATGCTGTACTAGGCAAATTGATATAATTACACAGGCAGGTCATAATAATGGTTCCAACGCAGATACTATCCAGAAGTTAGTCAGGAAACGAAGCCGGAAATTCACTTACAGATTAATATACCCTCAAGTCAAACAACCAGAAACGAAGAAATGGGTAACGCTAACATATTTTGGAAAAAGAACCAAGATAATTGCGGGTTTCTTCATAAAAAATAATGTGGAAATGGCATGCAGACCACATGCCAGGTTATCTTGATTTCCTTTTCAATGCCAAAGATAAGGTGGACAAGTTGGAGTAATCTGGAGTTTATAAGCTTAAGTGTCCGGAGTGTTATAGTGTTTATGTGGGACACTGTGGTCGAAATTTCGAAAAATGGTATACTGAACATGAAAGGTCCTTCAGACTAGGAAAAAATGTTTTGACGTTTTCAAACCATTCCTTGGCCTGCAACCACATGTTTCCGAATCTATACAATACGGAAATGTTGCACTATGCAAGGAAGGGTTATAAACTCAATTATTCAGAATCCTTGGCATGAACATAAAGCATAAACATCCCAGTTAACACAAAACGATCTCAGAGATGTCAAAGTGCTGCACATTCATGTTTGAAATCTCAGCCTTGAATCGCAATGTTACTCGCATTGATATCTCACGAACTTCTACTTCGGACCCTGGTGACCGGCTCCATCAGGCGTCATATTGTGTTGCATAATGAAACTCTAAAAGAGCTGAATGTGAGGTACTCTTTCGCTTCAAAATCAAACTCACATAATCATGATTTTGGTGTTGAAATGTGAAATTGAAAATTCTCAGAATGAGAGTTACATTAAGATTCACTTAGTAACTCACATTCCGATGAAAACGATGCATTTTCTGAAGTGTGTTGTAACTCGCATAGATGTTGCTTTCATAGTGAATGCGATTTATATTAATAAAAGTGATTTAAATGGCTGCTTGATGCATCATAACGTATTCAGTTCTATTCATTCTATTCCAAAAAACACGAAGAGAACAAACTGTGATTACACGCTTGAGAATAGGTCATACCAACTTAACTAACATATTCATGCTCTCAGGAGAACAACAACCAATATGACAACAATATAGGCAGAGGCTAACAGTGAAACATATCTTGCTAAAACTCTTGGTAAAAAACAACATGAAAATAAAAACGTTACATTATGTAATGTACATAATTTAAATAAATACTAACCTCACTTTCGTAAGTGTTACATGTTTCACAATTTGTCGAATAAATATTGTAATGAATTATCAATGTATTGTAGAGTTCCCGATAAAGAGTCAATAAAGACTCGAAAGCTGGAATAGAAAAAAAGAGTTCACCTATTTTACCAATTCCTTATTGACTGCAGACCCGAAAATTATAAAAGATTCTTTTTCAAATGGGACAGACCTTCTCACAACTTATATTATATAAATCTAAAGCAAATGGAACTTCAAACGTTCAAGCCAGTCTCTATATACCTACACAGTAGGTTTAATGGACTGATAATTTCACAAAAAGGATTTGAAGCTTTATATCTTCTATTGATTATTTGCGAGCGCTTTCGACAGCTGGTCGTACTGTCATCTTCTAGGCACACCTCAAACTGAGGAGCTATAGCTATAGCTACCTGCGTGACATCCGGGTCCAGGAAATAATATAAATACGAAGGTTATCGAGTGTCTTGATATAGATAAAGGAGTTTTTGATCGAACATAACACTCAAGAAAGTGGCAAACCATAGGCACGTGTTTCGGGCTTTTGATCCATCATCAGTATGGTGCAACCAAGTGTAAGGATGGGCAACACTTGGTTACCAGAAGAAAAAAATACAAATACACCGAGCCACCAGATCTATTAACTAAAACCACAAATGTGCGGCTGGCTCCTGGTGGTGGCTCCGTGCATTTGTATTTCTTTCTTCTGGTAACTAAGTGTTGCCCATTCTTACACTTGGCTGCACCATACTGATCATGGGCCAAAANATTTACAAGAGATCTAAGAGAATGCTTAAGCTTGATTCATCCCGAAGCTATTAACAGGGGGCTTCTCAGCACCGTTATGAGTACTGTCAAAAAGCGAAAATCTTCAAGAGAAGTCCTAGGTATACTAATATTGGACCTGAAAAAAATTACTCTTGGCAGAAATTACTCAAAATTATCAGCAACCCCCAACTCTCGATACCTAAAGAAACAAGAGTACTTGAGCAGCCGACTGCAGACATCTAACCTATTAGAAGCACAACTATCTTAGACGAATTTTGATGTTTGTCAGCTCCTGACAAGGCAGGCGGAATGGATGCAAAAATAAAACCAAGAATCTACCATGTATTACAGACAAAACACTTAATGTCGAATCACCAAGAAAAATATGGACAAGCCTCAATAAAGTTGCGACAAATCACAGCAATCTTAACAATTGCGATTAACTTCCATGTGTGCCTGTGGTATTGCGAGTACAACATATAGGGAGGAGAGTGAAAGGCAAAACTACCTCTGGCGTGGAATAAATCCAAAAACAAGCACTTTTCCAAATCAACAGAAATGCATAACTTGTTTTACCAACCAAGTTGGCGTCTTCTGGAGATGAAGAAAACTAATTCTCAACTGTAAAACTCTTATTTATATCCGAGTATTGTTACCGGAACTTTCCGATACAAATCAATGATTTCGGGAAGATATTTTCCAGATATTTTTACATAAATGATTTGGGGAAACATTCAATAGATTGATTCATGAAAATGAGCTGTTTGGTTGAGGCCTTTGTCACTGTTGATAGTTCTACACTTTGCAATTTCTGAATTTTTGAAATCATCCAAATATCTAGTGTTTTGTTAGCTTAGGTTAGATCAAAAGTGAGTGGGTCTATTCGATTCTCCACCACAACCCGCAAGGGTTTATTGTAGCTCACACCTATTCACACTCGAACAAATAAACCCAGTTCCTTAACGAAGCTTTTTAGTTTGTATAGTGAGTGGTCTTTCACGTCAGATGGTGAGAGTACTCTAAAAACAAAGTATTTGCTCTACTGTTTCATCATTTACCAAAACAGAGCGACATAAACTTGCCACTATGGTACAATTGATTTTCGTTGTCAACCTTACTAAAGGCATCGCTCCGCACTCAATGAAATTGGTACAACTCTATCCAATCCTTCCAGTTCAAGATATAACTTGCCAAAAAATAATTGGGTTGCATTTACAAGAGATCTCAGAAAATGCTTAAGCTTGATTAATCCCAAAGCTATTAACTGGGGGGCTTCTCAGCGCTGTTATGAGTACTGTCAAAAAGCGAAAATCTTCAAGAGAAGTTCTAGGTATACTAATATTGGACCTGAAAAAAATTACTCTTGGCAGAAATTACTCAAAATTATCAGCAACCCCCAACTCTCGGTACCTAAAGAAACAAGAGATCTTGAGCAACCGACTGCAGACATCTAACCTATCAGAAGCACAACTGCCTTAGACGAATTTTGATGTTTGTCAGCTCTTGACATGGCAGGCGAAATGTATGCAAAAATAAAACCAAGAATCAACCATGTATTACAGACAAAACACTTGGTGTCGAATCACCAAGAAAAATATGGGCAAGCCTCAATAAAGTTTCGACAAATTACAGCAATCTAAACAATTGTGATAAACTTCCATGTTCCATGTGTGACTGTGGTACTGCGAGTACAACATATAGGGAGGAGAGTGAAAGGCAAAACTACCTCTGGCGTGGAATAAATCCAAAAACAAGCACTTTTCCAAAACAACAGAATTGCATAACTTGTTTTACCAACCAAGTTGGCGTTTTCTGGAGATGAAGAAAACTAATTCTCAACTGTAAAACTCTTATTTATATCCGAGTATTGTTACCGGCACTTTCCGATACAAATCAATGATTTCGGGTAGATATTTTCCAGATATTTTTACATAAATGATTTGGGGAAAAATTCAATAGATTGATTCATGAAAAAAGGAATATAATGAGATGTTTGGTTGAGGCCTTTGTCACTGTTGATAGTTCTACACTTTGCAATTTCTAGATTTTCGAAATCATCCAAATATCTAGGTTATGTTAGCTAAGGTTAGATCAAAAGTGAGTAGGTCTATTCGATCCTCCACCACAACCCGCAAAAGTTTATTGTGGCTCACACCTATTCACACTCGAACAAATAAACCCAGCTTCTTAACGAAGCTTTTTAGTTTGTATAGTGAGTGGTCTCTCACGTCAGATGGTAAGAGTACTCTCAAAACAAAGTATTCGCTCTACTGTTTCATCATTTACCAAAACAGAGCGACATAAACTGTTTTCTGACAGTCCGAGTCTCTGCATATGATGATTCAAATGAGAGTGACCT
>NW_019292511.1:0-46688 GCF_000500325.1 Leptinotarsa decemlineata | reverse complement strand
TTTCAAATGTTGTATGTAGGTTAGTTTTATGTTGTAAATGTGCAATAAGAAAGGATTTCTAAATATTTCAACTGGAAAGCCCCCTGGGGATAAGAGGGGCGCGATTACATATGAAAATTACCTTTTCATCACCGTTTCTCCGTATCGCTATATTTTCGGAGTTTCAAATGTTGTATGTAGGTTAGTTTTATGTTGTAAATGTGCAATAAGAAAGGATTTCTAAATATTTCAACTGGAAAGCCCCCTGGGGATAAGAGGGGCGCGATTACATATGAAAATTACCTTTTCATCACCGTTTCTCCGTATCGCTATATTTTCGGAGGTAGGTAAGATGGAAGATAAAACGCACTAAACATGAGGGTGCAGTGTTTTTCGTTGACGTAGAAAATATTGAAATAGCAAAAAATACGATCCGTATATATTTTCTGAAAGTCAAACCAATAGTGAATTTATAACGAGTACAATAGCGAGTCCAGCTGATATTGATAGAGATAAAACAATCAACATAATAATAGGTAAGGATAGTCAAAGTATAAAAGCCTGGAACTCTGTATTGTGTTGTCTGTAATACCAACAATCATATCAGGTGAATTATCACAATTAATCATGATCGGTACATTTTTGTGCACTTTCTCTCTATGGCTGTTCACTTCTCTGAACGTATGGTAAGTTTGCGGCACATTGTGCATTACTTGAAAACTTCAACTCAATTATTTTCTTCAATTTATTTCATGTAAAGAAAATGACTTCATTTTTTTGGTTGGAACTCAAACAAAAAAAAGTAATTCTAGCTAGGAATTCTAGCATGTTAAAAGGGAAGACCTCATTAACCCTCAGCTCGCACGAGTTCAGACAGCTGGTTAACGGGAAAACAGAGAAACAGATTTAAGAGAAATTATTATAGGAATGAGGCGGTTTTCTTCATGTAAAAATTGATCTTGGCTTATTAAAATTGATTTTTCAGTGCCGCCTACACTATAAAACCGGTTACGCCCCCCATACAACATAGTGAGGGTCCCCATTGGATTGAAAACCAGCAAATGGTATATTACGTCGACACGTTCAGACCCACAATATATAGATGGGAATATTCTACAGGCAAAGTATCATCACACCGTCTAGGTAAGTAAAAAGTGGTGTTATCGCTGTTTACTTCTCAGGCTGGTCCTTTAAGGACAGTTGAATCTAACAATGCAGTCGTCTAATATAGAATGTAAGCTTTTACGGCTGGCGTCAATGGTTTTGTTGGTTTCCGGGTTTTGGCGTGTTCCTCTTTGGTAACAATCTTAAAACTTTTCAACTGCGTTTGCCGCAGTCATCTTCAGTGGAGTGATCGAAGTACTGTTCTTGACGTATCAACTGAAACTGAAGCTTTTATTTGTGTCATGTCATCTTCCTGTAGTGCTGATTCTCCGCGGGTTTTTTTCTTAGATCATCATGACTCTATTGGGATAATAATTCCGATCAAAGATACTGAGGACGAATTCGTTGTGGGGGCTGATCAAGATATATACAGATTGAAATGGCCCAAGGAGGACTCAAATGAAAAAATTGAATTTGTGAACCTGGCGAAGATACAGCCAACGAAACCAGAAAAACAGTTTAATGACGGCAAAGCTGATTGTCACGGCAGAATTTGGGCAGGTACGTAATTTCCATAAATAAAATTTATGGTTGATATAACTATCAACCAATTTTATTAAATTACTGTGCGGTTTATGTTTCATTTCCAATTTACATTCGCAAAAAGTTAATTGATTTTCTGCTGCTAAACAAATTTGCATTCACCTTTACAGTAGAATTCCGATGTACCTACCATGTAAAATGTCGGACATTAAATATTGTTGACCCTTAGACACATATATCTTATGACATATGACGAAATTCTCCTTTATTCACCATCCCTCATGCACTCCTCAATGCATGCAACACTTTTACCACCTCCAAGGGTAAATTTTCGTGTTGTGGACCCCCGGCGATTTTTAAAAAATTTTTGACTGTACTTACGTATTTTGATGCGTAGATTACGAATCCGAAAGAAAAAAGCGGCGCTCTCCCTTATTTTAAAAGTTACAGCACTTCAAAGTTCAGAAAAGGGCAACTTTTCAGCCTTCTTTTTCACCAAATAAACTATTTAAAAACACAAGCATTTATTCACTAGGTCACCTTTACATGTGTTAAAGAAGGAGGAATAAGGTGTAAAGGTGACCTAGTGAATAAATGCTTGTGTTTTTAAATAATTTATTTGGTGAAAAAGAAGAAACGTTGCCCTTTTCTGAACTTTGAAGGGCCGTAACTTTTTGAATAAAGGAGAGCGCCGCTTTTTCCTTTCAGATTCGTAATCTACGCATCAAAATACGGGTGTCCACAAAACGAAAATTTACCAAAAATATGTGACTTTGTGCCTTTTTGGCATGTCACAATCTTTGATTTTTCTTTGTCAAGGAAATCTGCATTCTTTCTCCTTTCATTTGATGTACTGTACGCGATGGGGGCGACTATGCGAAAAGACGGCTTGTGTCCTTTTGGCATGCAGCTAGGTTTGTTTTTCTGCACCCCACACTGACATCATCGCCTTCTTCACAATTTACTGGGGAGTCCAAGAATGTTGATGTTGTGTGTAACACCGGCAGCATAAGGTCATTATTATAAGATAATAGCTGTGGTACAAGTTTATGCAACACTTTGACAGAATGAAGCAATCCGTGTGAGTTTCTCATTAGTCATTGGTTGCATACCATTTGAATTCACATCCCGCTAATTCATTAAATTTGGAAAAACTGACATTCTATTCTCTTCACTGATTATCTTGTCTCCAAAGACAAATTGAAAATGTACGAAAAAGATCACAAAATGTTCTCATTGGCATGTTTTTAGGGGTACTGACTAGAAACGAGGATTTGACGGTTCAACCACATGGCGGCTGCTTGTACATGGTCACCGTCAATGGTACCATTGAAAAGGAAGAAAAAATTTCAAATACCAGCATAAGCAACGGTCTAGCTTGGACGAAGGACAGCAAAAAATTCTACTTCATAGATAGTACAGAAAGGACTGTGACAGGATATGATTATGATCAAACAAGCGGAGAAATAGGTAAGATTTTCCATCCTGATCCCACATTAGGATCATATTAGATATGGAAAATTATTGATTGTTTGTATACTCGCTGAAGTAACGATTCGTCTAGTTGCATATGAAAACATTAACATATCTGATAGAAGTAACTGATGATGTTAACCGTAACGAGAGTCTAGAGACAGCATTTTTGGCAAGGAAAATTGTTTTCAATAGTTTATGACTTGTTGGTAGGGCTTTACCTTTGGTTTTGGCAATATTCAGTTCGAGTTTGTTTTCAATTATAAATTTCATTTAAAATATAAACGATAAAACATATCTTCGAAACATCTTCTCTCAGAACTCTCTCATTTCTCACACCCAAAAAGTTTTCATTGCGTATATTTCTATTTTCAGGTTAGGCGGAAACAAAATTCAAATGAAAAAATTCAAATTTGTTGTTCTATAAATTTCATTGTTTGCTTACAATAACACGAGGTGCATAGAATATCTCTGGTGTGACCGTCAGGAGTACACCTCCAATGATACTAATTAACAAAAGAAGATGTGGCAAAAAGGATAACAAATCTGGTGTGGAAGACAGTAAAGAATCAACCATCTTTCCATCAAACAAAATACAGGCTATTTTGTCGTAACTGGGTAATGACCTAGAAGCCAAACCCAAAAGCCAATAAGAAGAAGAACTGATATTAGGTGGAAGCACAGAACTATAATAGTTCTGTGGGTGGGTACATTATTATGGTCCACAGATTAAAGTAAAGATCGAACAAAATACGAGCGATAGATGCCAATTCTTGCACCATCACATCTAATCAAAATGTTTACAAAGTTGGCTCAAACTCATTTCTCTCGTTGAGTTTTTGACAAAACAATAGCGAACCGGTAAAACACCAGGATTTCCGTGCATCTTACATGACTTATTTGTTAAACCTTTTATGAACTTTTTCAGAAAATAAAACAACAGTTTTCAACCTTGCGGATCATCCTGATTTGAAGGGAATCCCGGATGGAATGATAATCGATGACGAGGACAATCTGTGG
Organism: Leptinotarsa decemlineata; assembly: GCF_000500325.1. Taxonomy (NCBI): domain Eukaryota; kingdom Metazoa; phylum Arthropoda; class Insecta; order Coleoptera; family Chrysomelidae; genus Leptinotarsa; species Leptinotarsa decemlineata. The sequence continues at coordinate 42,569 of NW_019292511.1, read as the reverse complement.
GTCGCTCTTTTTGGTGGAACTTCTGTACGTATGAGTTGATAATAATCAAAACGATGGTAAAAATCGAAAAGATAAACAAACTGGAAATTAAGTCATTTTTTCATGCACTACTATCGCCGTTACCTTATTCCGAAGATTGAAAACATTATTTTACCAAACATGTCAAATTTGTTTGTGAGGAAAACAAGTTTCGACCTGGTTCCATCCTCTTTCCTCCTGATGCCTACTCTTCCAAAAAACTCAGATTTTGAGAGTTAACAAGTCTCTTTCTAGATTTGATAAACTATATATTGGTCACTGTCGCAGTATACTCAGGTACCATTGATGTAATGTATGAAAAATTGATATAGCGCTGTTTGTTATTGGATCAAGAATACAACGACTTCGGGCATAGGTACCTTCCCATAATTTATTATTAGTATATTATTGTTTCAGGTTGTTCACTTGAATCCAAGTACGGGGAAAATAATTAAAGTCATAACAATACCGGCGACGTACGTAACTTCTGCATGCTTTGGGGGTCCAGAACTTGACGTACTTTATGTAACGACTTCCCGCCTCCACCTTAATGAAACCGAGCAACTGAAAGAACCGCTAGCGGGGAGCGTGTTTGCTATAGAGGACTTGGGAGTGAAAGGCGTCCGGGGACATGCAGCCATATTCAACTTGTCCTGACTAATATTGAAGTAATAATATATTTATTTATAAAAACTAAAGTGTTCTTTATACCTGACCTTTTTGATTCGCCATGTTTGGCCTACACGGCGAATTTAAGTTTAGTTCTAGTAGAGAACATTCAAAGGACACGTTTTGATGAAATTAGAATGCTGTTTGAGTTTCAGTCAACTCATAAGAAGTATCTGTTTCAAAATATACACTCATTACTTATGGTTCCAACAGCGAACCAACCCTAGTATATGATAACTTTCTCATCTGTAGAACCTTCATCAATCAAGACCAGGAAAAAATAGTCCGTTGTCGACTACATCGAATCCCGAGCACAAAATCTTTATGCTGACGGAATTAATGGAATAAGTTGGCAAAATTGCACTGACTCTAATGGCACTTATTTCGATTAAATTGTAAAAATATTCACTGACATATTACAGTTTAAAGTAGACTAATAAAACGGACGAAACTTTTGAAAAACCTTATACCTAATGTATAAACATATGTTAGAAACTGGTCCCAGAACCGAGCCCTGTGGAACCCCACACTTGAGGTTTCCTTAATTTGAATTTTCATTAGTACTTACTATTTGACTACGATCAGTAGGTATGATTTTATCAATTGATAAGAGAGTCCTCTAAATCCATGGTATTCAAGTTTTTGTAGCAGTATTCCATATTGGATTAGAGCAATAGGTTCCCTTGGAATTTTGACACAGAAGCGCATAATATAAAGGCAACATCAACTTCATTTTGACTTTGAAATAAAACACATTGCCAGTAATAATGTCCTGTTTATTATTACTCTCTGTCCGAGGTAGATATACAATCAACAAAAAGGTGAAAACAAATACTGTAGATGAACAAATCATGCTTTGGTCGGATATCGCTTTAAACATATATGTTGAACATAGGGCTCTTTTCAAAAAATATCACAGATAGATTTCACAGATACGCCTGTTGACAGGATTCCGGATAAAAAACCAAATGAAGAGTTATTATTGTCACAATTTTACTGCATAGTGTCATGCCAAAACCCATTTCCCAATGTTATCAAAAAGTATTAGAGAAGTGGGAGAAGGATAAATCTGTCTATTCAGATGACAAAAATGAAGGTTTCCTTCGAAAAACTACATGATTTAGTAAATGTTACAAACAGTATATTTCAACCAAAAATTCCCTTCAGGCTTGACGAATTATTTTATTTCAAAAACTCATACGGGAAAAATTCCTCAAATTCTGTATGAATTTTGCTAGTATCACCATTCTTCAAAAACAACAAAGACCTTTTAAAATAAGTGTCACTGATGACTGCTCCTAACAAGAAATCATCAACGAAATCAATAGAAAACTCAAACCACCAGTAAGGTAAATTTACTAACCCATAACAATGCGATGTCTTACCTAACTTATCCTTGAAAAAGCCCTGGTGACAGGAGCATCTGAAGCGCCACAGAACCACAGAGTAACACTTTTGACAGTTGAAGTTGACACATGACAGTGTTCAGTGGCGTACACGTGGTGGAACTAAATAGGCAAAATATTTACTAAAACAAAGTGAACATGACAACAGTAGAATCTATACCACCTCCAGAAGTGCGATCTCGTTCCCCTCTGTTTGTCTTTCCAGTCACAAGCGATTTTGGTGAAATTGCCGCTAATCTTGCCACATGCCAGTATAGGGGTGTCTGCAGTATGCTGTGTAAGGCCCGCTGTGATTAGTCCCACTGTGTTTCTAAAGTGCAGACATTGTCTGCTGTGTAACTGCTATTGTCTAGAGGAAAATTGATGGGAAAATTGCTTCTGTGTTTCCTTTGGAGAGAACCACTAACATATGGGGGGGGGGAAACTCAGGGATTGATAGGGACTTTGTGCATTTTCTCTATTTCTTGCACCTCGAACATGTTGGTTTCTTTCCTCCAAGCATTGCGACAATCTCAGTAGGCCAGTTCTTTGTGGTATGAGAAGAGACAGATCCCAGTAAGGATCGAAGGTTACTGATGAGTATTCACAGTGTGTGTACTTCAACATGAATTTCAATTGACCATCGAAATGGTCTACAATCTTAGAGTTATCCATCCTCAAATATCTCAGCCAGGACTCTTCTGTTTTTTTGCTAACGCTCAATTTTTCGTCAATCTGCGTTAAGATCGGTTAAGGTTTCTCAGTAATTCTATTAACATCCTCATGAAAACCTCCTAAAAGACATTGAAGGGCATATCCCATGAACAGTGGGGCAAATCTTCGAATCTGACTTTTAAGGAGACTGTGTTTCAGCCACAATTCCTTGATAACTTCTGCGGGAGCTTTGATTAAAGAACCCTTCATACTAGAAATACTTGTATTGATATCTTTCATGTATGCATCCTTTTTTAAATATTCCAGCAACCATCTAGTGTTTGGTTTGACAATTTTAATGATCTACAATCTTAGAATTATCCATCCTCAAATATCTCAAGCAAGACTCTTGTGCTTTTTCGCTATCGCTCAAATTTTTCATCAACGTCCGTTAGGATAGGTTTAAGATTCTCAGTAATTCTATTAACGTCCTCCTTTTACCTGGTTTTTTCATGAACTTTTTCCAGGGAACTAGTGATAAACTTGCAAAACACATCTAATATATTCAGTTATGAGGTACCGAAACCGCAACATCACGAGAAATCTCGCGTAAGCCTCGGCAGGAAACGGGAAGTCTTAGACTGAATGCTGAAATGAGGTTCTGTTGGGCAGAGAGCGACCCGTTAACACTAGCGGGGGCGCCTCCCATCGGCCTGACGTGGGACTATGAGGCGGCGCTTTACCTTGCGGACGTCCTGGGGCTCAATAATGAAGTCTCATCCTGTTGATCCCCCCTTTTCCTTCACCAATCCTTTTCCCCTCTTCCTACAACTCCCGTATGCGGGAGAGATGTAAATATTGTAAATACTCTGTACAGTAGACCTAACATTTGGTAAAGAGAAATGTATAATAAAGTATTTTTGATTTTGATTTACTTCCTCATATAAACCTTCTTAAAGATATCAACGAAACTCTCGGACGTCTTGAAGGGCGTAGCCCATGAAACGAGGGGCAACTCATTGAATCTGACTTTTTAAGGAGGCTGTGTTTACTACTCTATCAGATGAATCTTCTGACCACAATTCCTTGATAACTTCTGCGGGAGCTTTGATTAAAGAACCCTCCATACTAGAAATACTAGTATTGATATCTTTCATGTATGCATCCTTTTTTGAATATTCCAGCAACCATCTTGTGTTTGATAAACATTGGATTACACTGTTCACAGCCACTGCTGTCTTCTTCTGAGTTATCTCAGATACGATGATTCTCCCCATCACTGGACCAGCGGAATAAGAAATTCGAAACTGAACTGCTTGAAACTGAATTGGAAATGAATACGGCAGACCTTGTGAGTTTTGGAAAAGTTGACAATACTAGAACTGTTCATATTCAAGTGTATGAATGAAATAAAACTATTTTGGTTCATTAAAGTGAGGGTCCCTCGTCTAACGAAATTGAATGGTCATTCTTATATGTTGAGAAACTGAAAAATCAAATACAAATTAACTTAAGGAAATTCGTGACAGTATCTCGTCACACTAAAATAATTGTAGACGCTGCTGCTTATCCACAAATTGTGCCAACGATTGACAAAATTCTCACCACTTCACTAGCGATACATAACTACCCCTCGTTATCAATTTGGGACTCGACGATTATCGTATTCGAAATTTTTTTGTTAAAAAAAAAAAAAAGTTCTGTGAGAGATTGTTCGTGTTTCTTCTTTTCGAATTTTGATATTTCGTGCAAAAAAAAATCCCCACACTCTCCAAATAGACCTCCTCGCCCCGCCCACTCCCAGGCGTATCTGTAACATCCATCGTCGCGTCATTACAACATCTGCATCTACTCAAAACAAACCCTAACCTCACTCGAAACCCACCACATGCGTCAGCCACTTCCGATACTTGTCCAGCTGCATGACGCTACAATTCTGCGAAGCGAAATTCTTCTCGCACGTCGACACCAAGCTGTACACGTTGTACAGCTCGCATCTGGGCGAGCGCTTAAACAATTTCGGCAACCTGTTTTCTTCAACGTCTGCCGGGCTGCCGCGGAACGACTCTAAGTCAAGCTCGCGTCGCGGAGAGCTGTCCAGGCCGTGATATTCGTGAGGAACTTTCAGCAGGCTGTAGATGAGAAACTTCCTGTGGCAGAACAGAGCCTCGTGTTCCGGATAGAGCTTGTTCAGCTTGTCGACGACGACGCACAGGTCGTAGAGGAGGATGCAGACGTAGTTCACGTACGAGCATATCTCTTCGAGGAACTTCGTTTTGTTCGCTTTACCAAAGAGATAAGTAAGCAAGTTGCTGCAATCCCCATCATTCGTAGTGTTCAGCAGCGTTTTCACTACGAAGTTGTAGTAGGAATTGTACAGGGTCACGATTTTTTTGTGGTCTCTCACTAATTTTATCAGATACTGTCTGTAGTGATAACCGGCGTGTTCAGACACGTGGTTGTTGATCCATTCCTGGCTGTAGCTCAGTTCCGAGTAGACGATGTTGCTGATGGATTGGTTCTTGGGCACGATGTTCTCCAAGCACCTGGAAGTAATCAATGGTATTACGTCAATGTTACCTATTGTACGATAGGTTGCCTAATGAAATGCTGAAACTCTTCGGATATCTTTACTGGAATGTTTTGAATTACCGCCATTTCAATATGACAGCTACAGCTCTAGCGAAAAGTTGGACATTTTTGAACTTATACGCAACGTTTTGACATACGCGCGCTATTTGTGTTGTTTACAGTAACTTAAAAGATTCATCTCGGCCCAAAAATAGAATTGAATGGAGTAGCGCCTCTACTGCGCCCCCCCCCCACTCCACCACTTTTCGTCGAGCAATCAGAAGCTACCGCGCGCATAGTGTGAAGAGCATCGAGTAGATTCATTTGATAGATAACGGCGCGGTGGAATTACAAAAAAATACGGTAAAAAAGAGTCGTTCGCTGTATGAACAAGTCTCGTCGACTTTTATAAACCACTATTTAAAAAATTTAGCATCTCACCACTGCTGTGTCTCTACATATTACAGCCAGTGTTATTCATCTACGATAATAAACACCTACATCCAAAAAATCCTGATATACATTATAATGCTACTCGGGGTGAAACTACTTTATACCACCCCTGCTCTCGCTCGAGTGTGCGTCAAAATTCCACAAAATACTTGGGTATTAAATGCTTCAATGAAATAACTTGTATTGGGATCAATAAAAGTATGGAATGAACTACATGGTTTCTTGTTGGATAACTTTTTCTACTGTATGGATGAATTTCTTGCTTTCAGTGCTTAGATAAATGACCTAGTTTCTTTCATACATGTAGTCTTTCTTTTTAATTAATTCAAGATCAAACATTTGTGTTTAGCCTTTAGCTTTTTACTTTTTTGACTGGTCCAATAAATTTTCTCATGTATTTAATCTTGAAATTGTGTATGTGTGAAAATTTTAGTCATTATGAATGAAACAACAAGTACACCCCCAGTCAATACCACGCTGGTCATTGAATTATATCCGACAGACATTTACGCAAGATATCTCACAGAGATTATTCTTGCAGTCTACTTTACTTTTGATTGAATCGTAGATAACCTTTCAAAGTGGTTCAGAATACACTTACCAGATGCGATGGTTCCAGCTATGATAATTATTAGGAGATTTCTCAGACGCCAAATTAGTTACGAAAAGCTCATTCTGCAACAGGGCCAATGGAATATGTAAATTGTTCGCGGCCATTTTATCTAGAATCCTTTTCAGTAACCAACGTCGATACCCAAAAGCTTCATTGGATTTACTTTTGCGAGTCAAGACAACTTTACTGAAAAATTGAGGTTATTTTTAAAACATCAGAACTACTTAGATGGGCTATTGTTAAAACACATGAGAAAAAACTTGTAGGCTTTCTACTCCTCCGTCATTGAACAAAAATTGTGGAAAATGTCCCAAAAGAGGAAGAAAGAAAATAACTACTTTATGGGTTATATTTACTTTTTGCAGCATCATGCAAAAAGATTAGATTTGAAGGAACCTATCTTGGTTTTTTGAAAATCATCCTCTGAAATAGTTCGTGCAGTGTTTAGCCCTGATGATTACCTAAAATACAGTTCTTCTTCCACAGCCAGAATGTCTTTTTCCACCAAATCCCTCTTCATATTCCAAAAAGTAGTAACATCGGGATTTATGAGAAGTGCTCCTATCAGTAAGTGATTCAGGTCTTCCATTTTCGAGAAAGGCAACTTTCCTCTTCTTAGGGCTTCCCTACTGTCTAGCAGCACCAAAGATGCATAATTATATACAAGTTTAACGCACCATGATTCTAGGCCAAGATTACGCTGCTCATATAAAACAGGAGATTTGTTCTTTGTGTTGTCGTCTGTGGGAATGATTACGAATTCTTCGCTGCGGAAGGAAATGATTTTTGAATCATGTAAACATTTCGATTTCACTTACGGTTCTGAATCTCTCTTGAAAATACCATGTATTGAACGTAAAATTCTAATAGCCATATCATTGCCTTCAGCCATTTTTCGGTTGTTTTCACAAAAAATCTTGCAAATAAAGACAAATTAAACTCATGATAGATAAATTTATTTTTGGAGTTTCCGAAACATTTTTCATCACTTTTTGATTTTATCCCATATTATGACGTTCGTGTACACACATTTGCTTAGAAACCCTGGTGTTTCAGTTTTTTACCGATTCGCTTTTGTTTTGTCAAAAACTCTCGACGCGAGAAATAAGATTGACCCAACTTCGTACACATGTTGATAGATGGTGCAACAATCAAAATCTGTCGCGAGATTTTTAATGATGTAAAAAAATATTTTACTAAATATCAATTCATTCCAAAATGTAAACAACACATTGAAAATTGAATTGCAAACCTGGCAACCTGGCATTGTCAAGCTGGGTCACTTGAGTTGTACTCAGCACCTCTGTGAATGAAATGCTGAAACTCTTCGGATATCTTTACTGCCTCTCTATTAAAAATGCCGTAGGTCGAGAATTTTTGACAAATTAATTAATATGGGGAAGGGGTCCATACCAAAGATATTCTATCACAAACCACCTACTAGTAGTTTGTCAGTTTGTGTATTCTATGCAGTAACATAGTAACATTGATAGTTGACAGTTAAGGCATGATATTTCATGCTGCGCCAACTGTCAAAATCCAAGGTCACACAATTATACACGTTGATAGTATAGAGCTAATTTTTCATGTTTGTGTTTATAAGGTAACGTCATTTATTATACTCCGTATTTAAAACTCATATTTTTACGAATTGAGAGAAAAAAATTCGTATATAGTGCTATACATTGCCAAAAATATCAATGACCTCAGAAATCGAACATTTTGAAAGATAAATAATAGATATTTCAGATATTATAGAAAGAGTATTGAGAAAAGAATTGTCATGAATAATAATTTTCTTGGATGTTTCTGTATAGTTACGCACTTGTTAAAAATGTTCTACATGTGAGATGTTATGTATATGATATACCTAAAAGACGAACAAAATTATTATTATTACTGACATGGAAATTTTTGGAAAACAATACAACTTCTTTCCTTATTTCGAACATGTTTATACTTTTGAGGATTATCGTTGGTAGGGTGCGACAGCCAAAAAACTTCTTGTAAATACATCTAGAAGCGCGTCGAAAAGAGTGTTACAGTTCTTGGTGGCAAAGAAAATCGTACTGTTAACAAACCTAGTAAGCTCTGATATTTCTTTTTACTTTAGTTTCAGAGACAAATACAGTAAACACTCATTATGTTATTATTTGTTGAAAGGTTGAATATTTTCGATAACACTAGAATTTCTTTGTTTTTTCAGCAACAGCTTTCTGTTCATTCTAATATTCTAATATTGAACTGAACGCAATGCGTTAAAAAAATAAAAAACAACATACCACCTATTTATTATTAATCCAATATTGATTGAAATGACTTGGAAATATCTCTACATTGATATTAGATTATAATAAATCATTCTTAACGCCTAAAAAAGAAGTATTAAAATACTGAAATGCAGTTTTTATCTTCATCTGATAAATCAGAGATTAGCGATTGGCACAAAATGTTCGTGTCACTATAATGATAACAAACGTTTCGTAGGTACTCAAACAATATTTTTTCGTATATCAATCAATAAAACCGCTAATAAATACAATAAACCTCTAGATCATTATTAATGATCTAAATAATAAGTTTCTTTTCTACACTGACTACTTGGTCATAACACGTTTATGTGTGACAAAATTGTCGATACTTGATAACAATCCATATGACATTCAAGTGACAATTTATTCTGACATTTCCACTGAACAGTTTACAAAATCGCAACACGTCTTTTCAGTGATATGAAGCTATTGTATAGTGAAACACGTGTTGCGATTTTGTTTAGTGAAAATCTCAGAGAAATTGTTACTTGAATAACATGTTTACTTTACCCTTTTCAATATGTAGGATAGGACATATCGAAGATTTGCCTGTTATTCTCAATTATAACAAAAATTCATTCGAGGGATAAGCTAATTCCCAACATCCATTAAACCAAATGGTAAATAGTGTAATTTTTTCCGGGTTTCTAGTCCGTGGATTTTTGGAATGTCTTCCTGACGTTTCGGTAAACTTTATGGGTTAGTCTAGTAGCGAACACTCACCCACAAGGATAGGTACCTGCATATACTATCGATCCATCATCCTAGTCAAAAGAGAGGAGTTGTCTCCACTCTAACGGAACGAGCTCAAAGAATATGTGGATCGGAGCATCTGGAGGAAGAACTGAAACATCTTCAAGTGACCTTGAGATCGAATGGATACAGTGTACTCGTGATCAACAAAGCCATGAAACTGAAGAGTTTTACGGCTCAAAAAGGGAAAGAAGGCTGAGATGATTGCCTATATTTTCAGTGTTACTATCTTCATTCGGGTTTGAAGCCCATATTATGATGATGAACATGACAAAAGCCACTGATGCTCGTTGTGCATATGACTTTTTGTACACACTGTATCACAAAAAAATGTATTCCATTAGCTATGTCGACCGAAATCCCACCCCGTATCTTTATTGAAGATGTCATGTCGAAAGATATCGATAATTTATAACTTTACGACTAGGGATCGAAAATAATTTATGAGGTAATTTCGAAATTGTACAATCGAACAAGCATGTATACCAACAGAGATATTCGCTGTCGTTACAACCGCAGTGTTTCCCAACAAAATGGGACTGCTAAACGAATCAGTCACCCCCCTGTCTCACAAAGACACCATGAAATATGCCCAGCACGTGAGGGAGCATGGCATCACCCAGTTCATAAACCTGTACAAACGGCTAAAAGATAGACAGGGCGACGTACTGAAATGGGGAGACGAAATAGAATACTCCATAATCAAATTCGACCACGACCGAGAAGAAGCAAAGGTAAGTCTTCGAAGTTTCGAAGTGCTCGGCTCCCTGAATGAGAAGCAAAAGGAAGAAGAAGAGGCAGCGGCTCTATGGGGGCCGGAATACGCAGCCTACATGATAGAGGGCACTCCGGGCAAGCCGTACGGGGGTTTGCTGGCGCACTTCAATGTCGTGGAGGCCAATATGAAGCATAGGAGGAAAGCGGTTGGTTGTTGCTTGGAATCTGATGAAGCTTTAATGTCTATAACCACATTTCCAAGGTTTGTTTTTAGAAGACTAGATAATTTTTACTGTTCAGGATAACACTTACAAATTTTCACAATATAGACTCTATTTCGAGCACGCGTTTCGCTACACAGTAGCATCCTCAGATGGGCTTGCACAAATTATCGGTTTCAACTGAGAAAGTTTACCATTTGGTAAACAGGTAGTTTCAAGAAGAGGTATCCAAAAGGTAAATTATTGTTATTAATGATTCGACTGATTCTAGAAAATGTTCCGTTAAAATAAATTCAATAGTAATGACAAATTAACTTCTTGTTGGTTACGTTTACGTTTATTGATTCCCAGGGATTCCACCATGTTTGATTTTTGTCCTTTATTTTCTGTATGTAGTTACGTTGTAGTATATGACGTAGTTTTTGTTTTCCAACGTTTTTCTTTCAATTCTAATCTTCTTTTGTGGTCGTAGATTCTAAATTAATGATTTCTATCTACTACCATTCTATTCGGTTGTTTCAAAAAAGTTTTGTCCGTTTTAATGTCATGTGTCACAATCATACACCCAGACATCTGGGTGTATGGGAAACGTCCCCCAAAGTTTATATTGGAATAACATGTAGAAATTTAAAAACCAGAATATCGGAACACAAAATCAATCAAATTTCCTATTGAACGACCAACAAGAAGTTAATTTCTCGCTACTGTTAAATTTGTTTTCATGAAAATTTTCCTAGAATTAGTTGAATCATTAGTAATAATAGTTTACTTGCTTTGTTGGCTACTTTTTTTCAAAACTACCTGTTCACGAGTTAGTAATCCCTATTAATTAAGTTCGATAAATATCTTTTATTGGATCTTGTTGTTTCAGATTGGGCTGCGAGAACTTTTCATATCCATCTGCGAAGGTGACCCCAAATGAAGGACTGACGGGATCGTTATTTATCCCAGACTCCATAATACATCCTGGCCATCCTAGATATAGGAACACTACTAATAATATAAGGCAAAGGAGAGGGGAAAAACCTAATATAAACTTGCCAAGTAAGTTGCTGCATATATATCCTAATAGCTTTGTATATAGATGGTAAGTCTATATAAAAAGCTAATAGCTTCAGCTAATAGCTATAGCTAATAGATAAATTCAGTGTGTGCCAAATGCTTTGACTAACAAGCAAAAGGTGGTGTTATGAATGGACTGACCCGTTACTTTATGAAAATTAATAACACTTGATAGTGAAAATTAATAACACTTGATAACAAAGTAGCTTCCTCCTAGAAATGAATGTTAATATTTGGTTATGGATTTAAGCGCAATTTCTGTTTGGATACCTAATATTTCTAGGTTCTTTGTTGAGTGGTGAGTCCGGTGTTTTCATGTTATGTTTGAAACCTTTATTCAGTAATTGGATTTATGTTTCGAAGAATTGCATATCGGTTAGGTTAACAAATCTATCATAAATATGGTGGTCTGCAAATTGTGTTATAGGGTAATTTAATGAGTCTGTTCTTGCTAGAAAACTTTTGTTGTCTGTCTTGATTATTATGAACTTGGGTAAGTATAGACGTTATTTTTGTAACACTCGTTGGTTGACTATAGATATAAAAATACTTTTGAATCTCTCAAATTTTGCGAATAATATCTATAAAACGGCTCAAACGTTAATGAAATAGTGACAGGTGACAGGAAGACCATACTTATTTTTTTTAATGAATGCATGTCCATATACAAGTCATAATACTCATTCTAAAATTGCAGTATTCATGGACGAAAATACTAACATCCCAGTAGATAATTCCCATGAACTCGAGAAAAACGCCCTTCCCGACTGTGTTTACTTGGACGCTATGGGTTTTGGAAGCGGGTATTCCTGTTTGCAAGTCACTTTCCAAGCTTGCAACATCACCGAAGCAAGAGTATTATACGATCAACTAGCGCCTTTTTGCCCGATATTGGTGCGTTGTGGAATAACATCAAAGGTGTTTTCTGGCGTTTAATCTCATTCGATCGTGTATTCAATAACGATTCGTAGTGACGTCATTAATAATAAGGTTCACCAGAATGGAATGATTCGATTTGTCTCAGATGTCAAATTCAATAATAAAAACAAACTCTTCAATTTTCTCTAACCTCAATTAAATTCGGATTTGTGCATACAGGTTTATTTTGTACATCCTTATAACGTATTTGGTAAAATGTTTTCTGCACTTTATGAACTATAAAAATCAAAATAAAGCAGAAACTGACGTAACGTAATGTCAAATTCCGTTTCAAAACCAACCTCACGCTAGTTTTGAATTATCATAAATACGATCCAAAGTATAGTTGACGTCATCGTTTCAAAGTCAGAATGATTGTATTTGAATCACAGACGAATACGTTTTGAATACATGAGGGCCAGAAAACGCCTCAACTAATAGAAAGTGAGACGTTTAATGGCGTATGTTACAATTTTTTTTCAGATGGCTTTGACAGCAGCAGCTCCGTTCCACAGAGGTTTCATCACCGATATTGACTGTCGGTGGGATATTCTAAAAAACACTTCCGACTGTCGTACTGAGGAAGAACGAGGACTAAAACCTCTGAAAAATAATAAATTCGTTATACCAAAATCTCGTTACGATTCAATAAATTCCTATCTATCACCCGGTAGTGAAATATATAACGACGTACCTCTTTTATATCACCAGGAAGATTTTGAGAAACTGTTGCAGAATGGCGTTGACGAACTGCTCGCGAAACATATCGCTCACCTGTTCATCAGGGACACCATTTCAATGTTCGCAGAAAAGATACACCAGGATGATGAAGAGGAAACTGATCATTTCGAGGTAGTCTTTCAGAGACCTTCAATAATGATATTGATGAAAATTTCATTTTTAGAATATTCAGTCAACAAACTGGCAGACGTTGAGGTTCAAACCACCACCCCCGAATACGGATATCGGTTGGAGGGTTGAGTTTAGACCGTGCGATGTTCAAATTACAGATTTTGAAAACGCTGCCATCGTTTGCTTTCTAGTTCTTCTAACGAGGGTTATTCTTTCTTACGAGCTTAACTTCTTGATACCAATCACTAAGGTAATTCATTTGTAATTATCAGATGTAGGGAAATTTTCTTTTTTCAAATGATAATAAATAATATAGATGCTATAAGGATGTTCCAAAAGTTTTTTACGTTTTATGAGTCTACTTTGAACTGTGAATAGTGCGTGGCTCTCAATTCGTTTGATTTTTTTACGGTGATTTGTGGAGCGTGCGGACAAGCGTTGTCTTTGAGCAGGATCCGACCTTTTCTATTGACCAACACCGCCTGCTGTTGATGCAAGTTTCGGTTCACTTCGTCGATTTTCTCAGAATAGAACTCTGCTATGATTGTTTGGACCATACAGTAACCATGGACTGTTTTGGGTGGGTTTTTGATGAGATGACTCATCAGTGTCCAACCGCTGTCCAAAACGTCTCCTGTTGTCGTAGAAGATCCACTTTTCATCACACGTGAAGATCCGATCAAAAGAATTATCGTTTTCGTTGCGCACAAGAGAAGAAGAACATACCTTTAAACGTAAAATTTATGTCGATCGTTCAAATCGTAGGGCAGCAACTTTTCGAGCTTTTTGACATTCCTAAAACGTTTCAAATCATCAAAAACCGCATGAGAGCTAACGCCAAGTTCTTCCGCCATCCCACGCACCGTTTGGGATGGGTCAGCCTCAACCAGGGTCCTGAAATCCTCATTCTGGATTATTGTAGGTCGACCACTTCGGGGCTCATCTTCGAGGTTCATCTTTGGAATGAAATTATCGGAATCAACGTCGCACAGTGCAGTGCGTTCATTAACACCATCGTCCAATCATTTCATTGGGACCTTGTTGAATTTCTGAAAAAAAATTGTTTCTACAATAACCTCGCTTATTACCATAAAAAAATTGTTATACTCCACTCATTTTGTTCTTGTAGATTGACGAAAACATTTCCAATGCTCAAAAAAGAAATGCTGTGATAGAAGAAAAGTTTTGGTTCAGGCATACCGTAAATGAAAAAAACGAATCCGTTGGTGTTCAATTTGAGAAAATGACTGTTAACGAAATCGTCAATGGAAAGGTAATTATTTTTTATCGTTACTGTTCGTCGTTACATCTGCTGAAAGAGTTTTTTTTTATATTTATTTAGAAAGATCAATTTCCCGGACTCATACCAATAATAAATAGTTATTTGAGCAACATGGAAGTGGATGCAGATACACACTGCACCATACAGCAGTATTTGAAATTGATTGAAGGTAAAGCATCGGGAAAAATATTAACTGCAGCGTCGTGGATGCGCAAATTTGTTTTGGAACATTCAGATTACAGGTGAGATATATTTTACAAAGCATATAGGGTTCCTCCGTGAATCCAATGGAGGAAGCCGTTGCTGATTTTCAAGTTGATTCAATCTATAAGTCGCCCTAATATGCCAGCATATCAAAGAGGTGTCCCTGATTATCGTTTGGTATGCCTGCAGGACATTTTCAGCGTCTAGCTTATAGTTTTTCGAGGTTTTCCACTAATCGTATTCACTTTCAGGAAAGATTCGAAAGTGACGGAGAAAATCAACTACGATCTTCTTAGAGCAATGGTAGCAATAGAGACAGGAGAACAATCTTGTCCAGAACTTTTAGGTTGCCACAGCAAATCGAGGACTTGCGAAAAGATTCCTACAGCTCTCATCAACGGTTATAACCAGTAACCCAGAATATAACATGAGAATAAAGTATTATCAAACAGACTGTCTTTTTTTTATTTGCAAGGGAACCAGCCTCGATATACAGAGTGTATTCTAATTGCGGTAAAAAAATTTAAGAGCGTCTACAAAAGATACGGTGTTTTAAGGTTTTCAAAAAATCCTCAACCGACTCTGGTGAAATTTGGCCATGTTATTTTCAGTGATGAGAGATTCATTTAGCCTCAATAAGACACAGTTTAGCCAACATTATTGGCCATAAAATGTTCCATCTGGTTTACGTTCCAGAAAAAATAAATAAAAACCACTTTATTTCATATATCTCTCGATCACGCTTGAATCAAATTTCTTTCACCAAAGTCGGATAAGAAATATATGCAATAATAATATAGAAAAGGGATGGCAACAATGCACTCCCGGGCCTATTTTTGAATGAACACTTTGTCTTTAAAATAGCTCCAGAACACAACTTTACAATTTTTTCGCCTCAATAAGAAAACATTCTGTATTGAACATTATGAAACTAAATAAATATTACCAGAGTATTTTCCCAACACCAAACCGTTATTTTAACACCATGTGTGGACACACGTCTTCGGAGGAACATTCAGTATCAGTATGACGCTTCTCCAAATTATAGAAAAATTCACCTTTTTTCACTCTGATATTTTCACAACCAAGGAAGTTTTTACTCCATATCATGTAATGATAGTAAATTAGTAGTCTGTCTGTCTACCGTATAGTTCAAGTAAAAGATATAGTGCCCCCTACCTTCCAGCAGTTCCCCTTTAATAACACACACGACGCGGTACTCATCGCTACATTTAATTTTATGGCTCTTCAGCCAATCAAAAAACTCGGTTAGTAAAAATTATCCAATACGAACCGCCAATTCTTCAGTCCACGTAGACTAATTCGTTGCAGCATAATTCCTTTGTATTGGTTTTTTTGGCCTTTGACTCGCCGACACCTTCAAGATTACTATATTGGTTACTTCGACTATACTTACGTTAGAAACCAGAGTCGTTCTCTATAACCTTTTGGTATCATCAGAGGTTGATGTAAAATGGTTTTATTTCTGAGTATGATTAGTTGCATGATAATAGTGCCGTTTTTGTGTCCAACCAGCATCAGTAAAATGACCAGCATCACTTTTTACTAAAGAAACGTCAAGAATAATATTGACAGAATTAACAATTTTCTGAAGCATATCGACTATCGACAAATAATCTTTGATTTCGTGTTCCCCCACCTTTTCATTTCAAGGAATGAAAAGTACAGCAAGTGGAATAGAGAGAGAAAGAGAAATGTGCTCTATTGATGTAAACATGATTGAGTCAAAATAGGAGCAAAGCCAACTCAGTTTTACCTTTCATTGATAAATATCACCTCGAGACCATCAATTCTGTAAGGGCATTTGGTTTGAGAATGTCGATTAGTTGATGCCATACAGTCTGTTTTGTTCCTATTCGCTGATGTTCATTGTGAAAAATTGACAAATATAAATGTAGAAGCTAATCTATGGACAATTCTCAAATTACTGAACTTCTCGAAAATTTTATGATTTATCTCTTTGTAATTATCAGATATAACTGTGAATTTAATTTCAGGTATTTTTCGGGGCATACTTTAAGTCTTGTTTTTCATTGGCGGGCCCTTTTTTGACAGGACCAGTGAAGTTATAATATAGACTGGCCAGACAGTAACTCCAAGACCCTTGGAGAGATCTACGTTTTGGCATTATGTCACTCGAACACGAACATTAGACAGACGTCACGATGTTTCTTTGAAAAAATTGTTATTCTTTGTTATAACAATAAATATTCAATATCGATAAAAATTATGACAAAGACAACTGAAATGATTTACTGTGCTTCATTTCATTATTGTTCAATTAGGTGCACATTAACGACTACCAGCATGCAACCTATATTACTGATGACATAGTCACAAGTACGTTCTTTTTGTATAGTGGCGTCATTTCCAAAACCAAAAGTTATTGGCAATGAAAAGCGAGGGCACAGCACAGGTGCTGTGGCGAGGGCTAGTCCATACTGTCACAGATATTGTCATGTTAATCTGACAACTCTTTTTTAGGTTAACTTTCTCGGAAAGTGAATACATAAAATATTTACAGAAGATTAATATACGTCTGTTACACAAAATAGAGTAATGAATAGATAAATACGCGAATACAATTACAAAATGCCAATTTTTGAAACTCTGAGCAGTGATAAACAGATTGTTGTCCTCGATATCGGGGCTGCTTATACCAAATTCGGTTTTTCTGGAGAGTTCTCTCCCAGGACGATAATAAAATCTGAAGTCAGATGCAAAACTTCCAAACAATTCAGAAGAGTTTGGAATTACAAATCAGCCGAGGACCTTTACGACTTACTAGTAGATTTCATGCACAGTATTTTCTTCAAATATGCTCTAGTCAGCCCGAAAGACAGAGCAGTCATCATCGTAGAGTCTCTACTGTGTCCTACACTATTCAGGGAAACTCTAGCGAAAGTCCTATTTTCCCACTATGAAATAGCGATGTTGTTGACCCTGCCTTCACATTTGGTCAGCTTATCAAGTCTAGCTGTAGAGACAGCTATGGTTGTCGACGTTGGATATAAGGAAGCTGTTGTAATACCGGTATGCCATGGGTTACCTATCATTCAGGCCTGGCAAGCACTTCCTATCGCAGCAGAAGCTGTCCACAATAATTTGAGGAGTCTTCTATCAAGTAAGAACACGGGTGTGCAAAACTTATCAGAAGCTGTGTTGGAGGACATAAAAATCAGGTGCTGTTTCGTTACTGAAAAATCAAGGGCTGAACAACTAGCTCTTGTCAAACCTGGCATAATTCCGTGTCCGGAAGTTAAATTTCCTGTAGGCGGCACTGATAGTGTCATCGTCACCGGCAAAGTCAGAGAACGAGCTTTCGAAGTGCTCTACGAGGAAGACAATGACCACTTGTGCTTATCAACGATGATTTTGGACGCCATCCTCCAAACTGACATAGATTTGAGGCAGAAGCTGGCTGATAACCTGTTGATGATTGGAGGAACTACCATGACACCCGGATTCAAGGCACGACTGAAAGAAGAGTTAGAGAAACAGCTGAAATGCAATAGATACAGCAAGCTCAATATTAAATCCTTCGCTTTTCATGATTTGCCTTGTAAAGAGAACTATGCCGCGTGGTTAGGAGGGGCCATCTATGGTGCCACGGAACTCTTGAACATGAAAGCTGTAACAAAAGAGATGTACTTCAAGGAAAATCGTTTGCCTGATTGGATTAATCTGAGAGATAATGTAAGAACTCTTTGAGGACATCTCGGTTTTGGCAAGTCTTTTGAATTGTTCGATGTACTGCCTTTTATTTCACTCACCACAACTATCGTTTAAAATTTTGTAAGAAGTTTGTATGATTTAATGTTGATAAATGTGATGAATTAGTTTGTTTCATTCAACTCGAAATAAATGTAAGCTGCACATACTTTACTTTTATAATCTATTTATGTACTAATTTAATCTAATGTATGTTATTTATAACAATAAAAAGTTTAGAAACTAAGTTTCTGTTATAATGGCTTTTCAAAAATGGAATTTATGAAAATATACACACATTATACAATTTCTGTTCACTTATTCCGAGAAAGTAACTTTTTTTCGTTAAGGATTTGAAGTTGAATGAATAATGTAACAATACCAAAAAAATGATAAAACAAATCTCTTGAATAATAAGAGTTCATTCCTCCAAAATGTATGTAATGATAGTATTAGATTGTTTTAAAAGTTTTGTTCTTTTTGATGTACTTTAAACTGTAATATCTCAGTAAATACTTTTTAATTCATTAAAAATAAGCGTCATTTGAATCAGTGCACTATTACTGACAAGTAAATAAATTCCGTGTTCGGGATTAGATAAAGTAGACGAAGGCCGTTTTTGTCTGATCCTGATTGGCGAAGGTTCTACCGGTGAGAAAGTTATGGAAGTGTTCCACATAGCGACCGCGCGCGGTCGTTTTGGTCGCGGCAAATACGTCACACGGCATGTTGACAACGACCAATCTGAAGAAACGATTCAAAATAGACGTTGAGAATATTTCGGCGCACATTTTGAAATGTGACATAAATGTTATCTGTCATTCGTAATTCATTTCTAATTTCTTAACTTATTCCATTATTCGATCTCACAATTTATCAATGGAATAATTACGTACATATGATGAAGTAAATTTAAGAGTAGCATAAATTTAGAGTGCCCATAATCTAGGTATGCAGTAAATGGAGCTTTTTCCTGAGAATAGTACAGCGAACGTGTCACGAGAGGCAGCACTAGTAGTAGGGACAAACGTAAACGATTCGCATGTAAAACAGTGTTATTTATGTAATATTAGTTTATTATTTAAAAATATAAACCTGATATAAATTGTCTATTAATTCTTTTTTTTTCAGTTTCTTTTAAATTACGGCATGCAAACCAACGTTTTGATGTTACAACATTGTGATCCTTTACAGTTGCAAATTTTAGTTTTGCTCCAGGAACATTTTCTTCTATTAAAAACATTCTTTTTTAATTGTACTTTACCATATGTTTATATGAGGATTAGGCAGTTTTTGTCCCTACCGAACTACTAGCGCTGCTAGTGAGTGATTTGTCGTACTTCAGCAAAAAGGTTCATTAGACATGATATTTTCAAAATCCATGTAATGAAAAATTATGTTCCTGAAATAACTTTTGAATTTCTCATATGAATAACGATGAATGACATGCTCAGGTGGCATAAGTTTTCGGTTTTCACGATTATGATTTTGTAAAGTGGCATTCGACTCTTATCATAAACCAGATGAATTAGTCTGTGGAGTACTATTGCGACGCATCAACAAATATCAATTGCCTTAAAAGACATCTTGATTACACTCAAATTCAATTTGTTCAGTAACTTCACTGTCATTATATATAAAAAATTAAAACACTCCTTTTTTATAAAAATAAAGTTAGTATGCAATTATTGAAACTTATTGTTAAGACCTACTTAACTTCCTTAACACTTCTACTTCAGTTTTTCAACCTCGACATTTGTAATGTTTACATGAACGCTCATGGGAGTGATCGTTCTGAATGCTTAGTGGAACGCACTGTAAATCATTGTCAAAATACTAAACCCCTTTTCTGCGACATCTATCGGTTTGTTCAGCAACTATAAAGTCAATAACCCCTACCTAGAGTCCTAGAGATCACATTTAGCACTTATGCATGCTTTATGTTTTTATAAATGTATATGTGATTAACTTATTTTTTATATCACTGATCAGCTGATTTTATATATTCTGAGTTCCGAGTAGTAAATAAAAAATGGCAACGCGTACCATCCGGGTACTTCTTGGGTTTGATGATGTACCTCTAACAGATGAATTTAAACACATATTGCACTTTACTTTTAGCAAAATTGGAGGAGTACCAGTGAGTATTAATTTTTGTAGTTTACATACATAGTGTTTATTTTTAAATTACTTGGAGAAAATAAAAAAAAAGTTGGAGGAGCTGGGATTTGAACCCAGGACTTTCAGCATGCGAAGCAGACACTCTACCACTGAGTTACACCCCCGATGATATATAGTTGGGAAATGTTGATAAATTGATACAATGCTCAATTGTGAATATGCAAACTTGAATAATAAATTAACAAACATATAAAATATTACTTTTTTTCAGGATTATCCAACCAACTTTAAATTGGATCCGCCAATTTGTCCCCTATGCCAACTCCCAAGACCTTTGGTGATTCAACTATATGTTCCTTTAAGGGGCTCTGTATATCATCGAACATTTTATGTATTTGCCTGCATCAACCCAAATTGTTGGGGTTCAAGCGAAAGGTGAGAATTTAACCGTTAGCATATGTAAAACAACACTCACTTCATGTCTTTTTCAGTTGGTTGTGCATCAGAGTTCAAACCCCAAAAAAGCTCGAAGATCCCCCCAAGAAAGTGACTAGCGTCTCAAAGAATAGCCCTACTGATTGGTGTAGCGGTGCAGACGATTGGGACGATAATATGGCTAATGTCGAAGAAGAGAACGGGAATGTTGTTAGCAACCTTGAAAAGGTTTCTGATGAGGACGATGAAAGTTGTTCCTTAGAAGACTCACTTCAATCCTGCTTTGAAAGCATGACTGTAGACGACAGAAATGCGAATGAGGGAGCACAAGGTCTGTATTATCAGATGTCGCAATAACATATTCAAAAAACATTTCGCTTGACAGTTTACAAAACCCCGACACGTGTTTTGCTATACAGGGGTCTCTATACTGACTGAACAAATGATTTTGCTTTTATAGTAATTTGAATCGTAATGGCTATTACTACCTGACAAATTTCTACTGATAGATTAATTACATAAAATATTTACCTTTTGAGGAACAACTCATTAAACTGGAGAATAATGAATACAAGTTTTACCTGAAACCTCATTTTACTCACTTTTAAAATCTATCCTAATTGCCAATTTCATCATTGCAAATTCAATTATCTAGTTTTAAAAATTCTGGATTATTGATTCAAACTAGAATTGTTTCTAGAATTTAAAAAAAATCTGAATCAAAAACTGAATCAATAGATTTAAGAATTTGGGATTCAATAGATTGAATCCATCTATAATTGGTTTTTTATTGAGCAATAATCCTGAATTCTTAAACCTACTTATTGAATGTTAGAATCAATTCTAGATTGATTCAATCCTAGAATTCAGTGTTATTGATTCGATAGATTGAAACAATCTAGAATTGGTTCTTCTTTATTGAGCAATAAT
This sequence comes from Leptinotarsa decemlineata, assembly GCF_000500325.1. Classification (NCBI taxonomy): domain Eukaryota; kingdom Metazoa; phylum Arthropoda; class Insecta; order Coleoptera; family Chrysomelidae; genus Leptinotarsa; species Leptinotarsa decemlineata. The sequence goes on along the minus strand of NW_019292511.1, from coordinate 20,667 downwards.
CCTGAATTCCTAAATCTACTTATTCAATGTTAGAGTCAATTCTAGATTGATTCAATCCTTGAATTCGGTGTTATTGATTCGATAGATTGAAACAATCTAGAATTGGTTCTTTTTTTTGAGCAATAATCCTGAATTCTTAAACCTACTTATTGAATGTTAGAATCAATTCTAGATTGATTCAATCCTACGGTGTTATTGATTCGATAGATTGAAACAATCTAGAATTGGTTCTTTTTTTTGAGCAATAATCCTGAATTCTTAAACCTACTTATTGAATGTTAGAATCAATTCTAGATTGATTCAATCCTAGACATCGGTGTTATTGATTCGATAGATTGAAATAATCTTGAATTTGTTCTTCTTTATTGAGCAATAATCATGAATTCTCAAATCTACTTATTATATGTTAGAGTCAATTTTAGATTGATTCATTCCTAGAATTCGGTGTTATTGATTCAATAGATTGAAGCCAAGCATCTTCATAGATTTTTGAATTACAGTGGAATGTGTTATTTATAGTTTATCTTTGATTTCAAAAGCAAAATGTAAGGTCAGATTATTTATACTATATTCGAAAGTGATTGGGTGGTGTGTTCGATGAAAGCCTACACCAGTTAAATAGGCCATCTATATAGTTTTGTAGAATCAATGTATCGGCCTCATTTTTAGTTATTTTGAAACAATCGAATCGTCAGCAAATAGCAAAGCTTCACTTTCATGGAAGCAGCGCATTTAATCGATGATGAAAAGGTTAAACAACAGTGGTTCCAAGTGTGATCCTTGTGGAGCACCCGTTGTAAACGCGATGGTATGAGAATAGTAATAGCAGTTATTATTTATTCAAATTACGTATTTACTTTCATTGCAACCACTGCTGAACTTTTTTTAGCAACAGTTCAACTATTTTTATATAGTTGAATACGTTCGTAATCGAAAGAGGAAAATTAAGTTGCTTAATGACTTTTATTCATTAAAATTGACAAGTGCATCATCAAAACCAATATCAACATCTAAACATGTCTACAGGGCACACTAAAAATTAAATGGCAGTTCAATACAGAGATGACTGATAATCAACAATTTCTAACAACCACAACATGCGTCTTGTTTGTTGTTGACCAATAAACCTTACTCTTATACTGTTTTTCTGAACAATTTGATGTAACTAAAGATTTGCTAAAGGTGTGCTGTTTCATCCTTGTAGAGTTTGCTTATAAAGAGTATTCTCAAAAAGAGCTATTTTTTTTAATTAAAAATAGACATTAGAGGATATATAGTAGTGGTTCATCACCATTTAATATGCTGCGGATCCCAGTGATGTAAATGAAGCAGAAAAAAGAAATGTTTACACATAAGGAAGTTTAAATTACAAGAACACAGTGGAAAACAAAAACAAATATATAATAATAGTTTTATTTGGAATGACTAGTTTGAGTTACAAAAAGATGTTACTTGGAACAAATTATTCTGTAAAAAATTATAGACAATCAATGAATAAATATTTTTCGAGCACTTCTGAATCACAATCAATATAAATAAAACAATGTTGAAGATTTTCTGAAAACTCAATTATCTTTCTTGATATTTTACCACAGTATTCAATTTCAGTGGAACAAAAAAGTAATGAAAGATTTTGTTACACAAGCGCCATACTCTTTTCAACAGGAAAAACTAACCCAGAGCTCCAGTAACAATCAAAGGAACTTNTCTTTCTTATGGTGTGAGAAAATTCGATCATATATCCCCCAAGTTCGAGGAGTCAGGTTGGTTACCGATTGCTAAAACCTGGCAGTTCCACCTACTCGTCAATACACATAAATTCCTCATTTAGAAAAAGCCAAATTATATTTATGAAAGATATAAAACTTTCAAATCACAGAGTAATTCGAGGACACGAAACCGTCACACTTTTATTATTCCACTACTCCATATATAATTTCAAGAAAAAGTTGAAAACATATCTGAAGTCTTCTGGATAGATAATATTGTTATGCCGTGCTCATATGGTTTTCCCTTTGTCTCATCTTTGTGTATGTTTTCCTATATATTTTACCTTATTTAAGCTAAACAAATTTTTAATTAGATATAGGAATAAAATACTTTGTCTAATTTCCACTTACTGATATTAATACGACCAAGGTTTCGGTTTTTACACCATTCTCAAGTGTTCTAGCACTAGCACATTAGAGTACTCACTTACCAATGTATACTAGGTAATTATTTTTATATTTCTATATAAAACATGCTAACCCTCAGGTTAAGTTGTAAAACANAAAAAATTACATTGGTAATCACTATTCTCAAGTATATATTTAAAGAATTATATATATTATACTCTGGTAAGAAATAAAATCGTTTAATTTCGAATCGTTTAATTCACAACCCGCCTTTTTATGAATTTACAACAAAATTCTGTGTCAATGAGGTCGGACATCTATATAAATCAGTCACTTTGAATGAACAATTCAGTCCCTGGAAGGAATGCTCTAGCTGAAAGAAAGTATGTCGAATCATCCTGCTAAAGGGTTGGCATGTATTGTAACACTGTTTATCCTGATATCATTCACGGGTCTGAAGTTTTTTGGATTGACAGGCACTTTTTCCAGCTCATCAAGTGTATCTAAGCCATCGATAACTCTAAAAAATCAATTTTGCTCAGTGAGATTTTTTTTTTTTTAGTAAAATCTACTCACTTTCCAAACACTGTATATTTGAGGTCTAAATGTGGTTGGGGTGCGTAGGAGAAGAAAAATTGGCTGCCATTGGTATTTGGCCCATTGTTTGCCATGGAAACGATTCCCTTTGTGTTGTGCTACAAAAAAAACATCAAATTTTTCTGCCCATTTTTTTATTTAAAAATGTTCGTCAATAACTACTTGACGGTACCTACATTCAAAGATTGAAATTTAGTAAGTATAACTTACTTACGAAATATACTTAAAAACTTTCTAAAAAGACAGAAAAAAATTAAATGAACTCAATAAATACATTAATATGTGAAAGTTCAAAGAGATTTAGTTCCTACCACTTTTTTGAGATCAAATTGTAATATTTAAGAGATGAAAATCTTGAAAGAGTTGAAATTTTCACATCAGAAAGTATGGTGCTGTATCAAATTTGTTTTGAACCACATAACTGAAGAGAGCTCAGCAAAAAGTAAGCATTTATAAATGACTAGTTAGTCATGATCAATATACCCCTCCATTGAAGGTTAAGTATACTTTCAAAATCTACTTTTTTTTCTCTTCGGCCTGACAATCTACACGTGAATCAGTAATCTCATCATAAATTCATCTATCTTTTTTTCGAACTGTTTCACTTACTTTCAGTTGTTCTTTGAATTCATCTTCAAATTTTCTTCCCCAAATAGAGGAACCTCCCTTGCCCGTGCCACTTGGATCTCCAGTTTGTACTATAAAGCCTTTGATATTTCTATGGAACAGGCAGCCGTTGTAGTAGTCACTAGCACAAAGAGCCAAAAAGTTTTCACTGGCTTTTGGACAGGACTCGCAAAAGAGTTCTATTTTGATGTTACCTAAATCCGTATGTAATGTCACTGACTGAAAGAACTTATTTAATTTTTGTCCATTCAAATGATTCACATCTTACCATTTTTTCAGCAATTCAATCAGTTGATTTGAAAACTAATGCCAATTTTGGTTAGACTACTCAGTAACGTCGTAAATTGACAATCTTGAGGTTATTTTATTGTTATTTTTATATTGTACTACTATTTGTTTATTTATTCATCTTAAGGTTATGTCGATGGTCATAAGCACAGAACTATAACTTACAGTTATAACTAAGTCATAGTTCTGTGGTCATAAGTGTCATTCGTTATGTCCATGCATAGACATGAAAATAATATGGACTGGCTGTAACGTCACTTTTACATAAACATCTTGCCCACTGCGTCACAGCCCCATGTGAAAAATCAAATCCCAAAATGTTTCACAATATGCAACATGTAAAACGTGACTTTGAATTTGGCGTAAAAATGAGGTAAATGCCAAAACGTGAATCTCTTCTTCTTTTATCAGTTGTTGGAATCAATAGGCAATGTCCAGATTATGACGTCATTGTGTCCATGAGAGCTAGGTTACGTTAGGTCAAACTAACTTGTTAACCTTAAAAAACAAACTTTTTCTTCTTTTTTTTTTAGGAAAGTCGTGGGTAACAGGACCATCAACCAAGTTCTTTAGAATTATTTATTCTATGGGACCATACCGCAAGGTGTCAGTGCACAGGCACCGAGCGCTTTAAGGATTTTCCTGTAGTGCTTGTGTTTTGTCTTTAAAAAAATAAACAAAAAACTGTGAAAATGACATTCTGTAGACATTTAAATTTGTCAAAATACTGGTCACGAAAATAGTAGTTGAAGGCGAAGTATTTTTTATGCTCAAATATGTGATATTGTGGGAGCTAGAGAATTTGTCGTGTTTTGCGTTTCACGTACAAAGTTCGTTGTTGAAATCCTCTCCTTACGAATTGAGATTAGATAGATGATAGATTTTATTAGTCCAATTAAAAGAACTTTTACAAGATATGGAACAAGTCACGAAAAAACTCATATAAGTAAAAAGATACAAATTTGTCAAATAATAAGGTAATGATACTAATTGAATCAAGTAATTGAACTTGAACGGAGAGATGTTATATATTATATTACCATACTCTTGATGACAACTAGATATAAGTATTAGGATTAGGAACTGTCATGTTTCTTGTTAGTTACAAAAGTACATTGTTGAATCATTAGCTGTTGAAATGAATATTTCCTTCATATATTATATATTCAATAAAGAAAATGAAATATATAACAGCATCCATCAGCATCCGAATGCTGCAAATTTTTGTACAACTGTAGTGATAACTTCATGAAAGTGACCTTTCTTGATGGTATATAAAATATCTACGGATATGTGTTTTCGGGTGTTCATCCTTTATGTGTTCTTTAAGGCAAATGTTTTTGCGATCATCGACTTGTGAAGAATACACACACCCGGATGAACACTCAAAAAAAGCAACTTCACATATTCTATTATCCGTGAAAACCTACACTGTAATATTTTTTACTTATGTATCAACAAAAAATAAAAACTATTTTTAATTTCATTTAGTTTTGTGACACTGGCAGTGCTGTCCTCGAAAATGCTATAAATGATGGAAAAGAATGCATATGAAATCATACTTCGTAATGTTTTAAAAAAATATATTATTTTCCATTCAAGTGTTTTAAGGAAACCTCCATATTTGTTGAAAGAAGAATGTGTTTTGTGAACAGAAGTGTCAGTACAAGTTTCGAAAAGAAAGCAACTATAAACTACAAACGAACAATCATTTTCGTTCTCAGGAATCATGACCACGGACTATGGAGAAACCTGAGATTTGTGGGAGAAACTTTGTTTCATCCATAAAACTTTGGTTTTTATCATGTTTAAATATATGGTTTTCTTATTCGCTGTTTTGAATGTGAATTGCCAAATTTGATAAAACTAAAATGAGGTTATAGTGGTTAGAGTTAGAGAGTAGAATATTTTCGAGACTTGAACTTTCTGTAAGGAAACTGTGGTACTGAATTTAGAAGTTGCTAATTCTGCAATTTCCCTTGCTCACCGATGAGTGGTACATCCACAGTGAACTACTTGTTAGTAATATCCGAACTTTAAAAAGTGAAAAAAACTACGATGGTTAGGGATAAAAGATTTCCTCAGTCCTCTAGTTCCAATGTGACTAGACACGTTAGTGCAACAAATAATGGACTATTTCAAATAAGAACTAGGAACTTCAATGTAAAACCCTTTCAGAATGATTGTGAACTAGGTACAAAACTATCACATCATTACGAACCTTGAAATTAACACTTTCTTCACTCACAATTTTTTTAGGGTTAGAGGATGAGCATCTGGATTTCGAACCTGAAGGAGAGTTTCCAGACCCCCCCAGCCGCACTCAGAATGTATCAAAAACATTTTTGAATCCTAGCGATACTACCTTGAATGTGTGGAAGTCTACCGGCAGTTCTAACACTCCAGACTATTTAGAAACTGAATCGGTTTTGTCTTCGCACAGGGGGTAATTCTATTTTGTAACTATGCAGGTCATTTATATAACTACAATTCAATTAGGTAAATGATTGATTCTGGTTAAATGGGTATATTTTGAATAAACCATTACAATTCAATATCACTTCTAGGAACTCGGTTAATTTATAAATTAAAAGGGGATAGACGTAATTTTTGGGAAAGAAAGATTTTGGATTTCTACTTCTCCGTCTTTATATAAAGCATGTGGGAATATTCCAAAGAAAGGAAGAAAGTACTCAATTTGGAAATCAACTCTTCACAAAGATGTGTAGATGACAGTGTTCTATGTGAGTGAAATTTCACCTCTTTCATATACGATATTGTGTAGCAATCCTGTGAATGATATCTGATTCAATTCCATAATGAATGTTTCGAGTATAAACTTGATAGGAAAAAGGGTTTTTCATATAATTCAATGTTCATATACAAGCAGTTGCTTCGAAAATATTTTTTCTTTCGTGTAATTCAATGTTGATATAAAAGTAGCTATTTCGAGAGGGCGTTTTCTTTCAGTTTGTGCCTGAAAAATACTCCATGATCCACACATCCTTGTAGGGAGTTGATTCTGAAATTAATTATTTTCTTTGCTTTGAAAGATTCCCATATTTTTTTGTATAAAGACGTAGAAGTGGAAAGCCAAAAACCTTTTTAATAATGACACTTTATGAAAACAAGTTCAATAATGGTGAATGAATAACTTCTTGATGAACATTTAAAAGAAAATTAGAATATTTGTGTTAAGTAATTTTCCAGACATTCTGGCGGTATACATTTTTATCGATTCACAGTAGACCACTGTTTCCTTTTTGAAAAGCTTCATTACGTTGGTGTTAGAGGAACACCAATAAATTGGATAATGTCATATCTTAAAGATCGCAAACAAATAGCCATGTTGGAAAATGCTAAATCCAAAGAAAAAATTGTCATTGCCGGGGTACCCCAAGGATCAATACTAGGTCCAATAATGTTCACTATCTTCGTCAGTAACTTCTTTTATCATGCACACAAGCCAAAAATAGTATGTATACCACTTGAATCAAATTTATTATGAAAATTCTGTAATTATCATCATGAATAGTGTCATTAATTTTCATTGGGAGCAGGTCAGTGTATTCATAATTTATTACTTTTACTGATATTTTATTTTTAATAACTGTTACTGTTTGTATTGAGCATTGTCGTTTCATCACCAAAATCTTGACCTCACTTTATAGATGTGTCTAAGTATTTGTATTGTAGAATTCTATGTTGTCTAAGCACAAGTTGCAAATGGACATAAAAAACAACATATGCAAATGCAACTTTGTATATGTTGTTTTTTATGTCACTATTCAATTCTATGTTGTCTAAGCACAATTTGCAAATGATCAAATGGACATAAAAAAACAACATATGCAAATGCAAGTTTGCATATGTTGTTTTTTATGTCACTATTCAATCCTATGTTGTCTAAGCACAAGTTGCAAATGGTCAAATAGACATAAAAAACAATATATGCAAATGCAAGTTTGTAACATATGCAAATTTTCGTTTGCATATGTTGTTTTTGTGTCACTATTTAATACTATGTTGTCTAAGCACAATCTGCAAATGGTCAGCATAAATTTGAAATAGATATTATTATTATACAGGGAATTGATATTATTTAAACACAATCATTCTGAAGACAACAGACATCTGGAGTATATCACCATTCCAGAGGATAGTGTCACCTCACGAACCCGGATAGACAGCTCTAGTAGCAGTAGTAGTAGCGATAATGCCTTTGTTAGTCTGCAAACATCATCTCAAGATTATGAATTATCTTCACAAGGTCAGTTTGAGTATTTGAGTATATAGTATTTTAAGTTAGCCCTATTTTGAGCAGTTCGGTAATTCAAATAACTCTTTTAGAGGATCTGGACTACAAGGGTGAATACGATGTTACGTCGGATGACGAACAAAGGCTGTTGAGGTCTGACAGTGAAACCAGTGATATTGTGAATGCACAGGGGTACAGTCCGCTACACAGTCCATCATATAACTTCCACATGATACGAAAAAGAAAGAAGTGGGATAGGTAAAATTTCATTTCCAACAGCTTATGTATTAAATCTATTATATACAATTCACGTGGCACAGTGTTAGTAAGCCAAGCCTTGGCTTCAAAAGTTTATTTTTTTCGCCAAAAGACAATGCTTTATCAACACACCAAATTCCTTTTAATCCATTTTCTTCAAACTAACGGAAGTTGCTTCACTCAAAAAATGTTCTATCTACAAACTAATAGTCAGTTTATTGATTCAAAGGACTCATTAGGGTATAGAACATGTCAGGATATAATGTCTTAGTACATGAATAGAATAGAATTTATTCGTCATTAAAAACATTACACACATAATATATAACATTTTATCAGACTAGTCAAAACAGTTGAATATATATAATATTTAAATCATTCAGTTTGACCGAGAGTGGATTGTTTATTATTCTTTGTCTGGTGTGAAAGATTAGATACTCAGTTTTTTCTATATTGAAATGTAGTTGATTAGCTGAAAACCATAATCCTAGTTTTCCAAGAAGATGGTTAGAAGCTTGTTCATTCATTTCACTGCATTCCTGGGAGACAAGAAAAGGTGAGGCATCAGCAGCGTGATGTTATACTCAGGTAAAAATTTCACTATGTCAGCAATGAATAAAGAAAATAGTATTGGGGCCAAAACACTATCCTGTGGCACTCCCAGCTCCAGTTGCGAGGCATCTGAGCGGTGCTAACTAATAGATCCGTCAACTTCTTGAAACAAATTTGGACAAACTGACTTCTATCGGAAAGATATGATTCAAACCATTTGGCTGCAATACCTCGTATGCCACAAAGTTTTTGTAGCAGTGCCTTATGAGGAATACAGTCAAAAGCCCTACTTAAGTCGCAAAAAATTCCAACAGGGGAGTTTCTTTTGTCGATCTCGGACAATACATTATTATAAAAGTCAACTGTTGCAGTTCGTGGATTTTCCCTTCCGAAAACCGTGCTGCTTGTTTGGTATGAGTCTGTATTTATTGATGAAGGGAGTTAGTCTGTCTAGCATACAATAGTCGTTCACCTTTGCAAACGGAGAGAGACCTGATACTGGTCTGTAATTGTTAATGTTGGTTTTTTCATTTTTTTATGCACAGGAGTTACCTTTGCTGATTTAAGACAGTTTGGAAATATACATGCAAATGAATGGTTTACTAAATGGTTTAGAATACCGACTATATCTTTACCAAAATCCTTTATTAAAGCAGAGGGAATTTCATCTGGACCTGTAGACCTTTTATTTTTCAGCTTTGATACAATATATAACATTTCATCTTCAGTAAATGGCATCAAAGCAATAGAGTTTGTGTTGCTCTTCCCCGAAAAATCAAATTTACCTATTTTTTTGATGGACTTTGCTACGCTCCTAGGTGCTTTAGTAAAAAAATTGTTGAATGTGTTAGCTATTATCTTGGGGTTTGTAATTTCACTATTATCATGCAGATTTTTCAAGTTAGAAGAGTTACTTGTTTCATTTCTCAGATTTCCCAAGATTTATTAAAGTACTATAAAATGTTTTTTTGCAGTTTCGACGAGATGCATGTGTTCTTGTTCGCAGATTTATAGTAATTTTGCATTTCAGCATGCTGCTTTTGTAGAATGAACAGATCTTTCAGGTTCTTACAAGAATTTTTTATCTCAGATGTAATCCAATTTTTTTTATTACTCTCATTCTTCTTGACATTGGAAAACATATCATATATATCAAAGAAACTGTTTAAGAATATGTTGAATTTATGATTTCAATCGTTTGTATTGTATACTTCACCCCAAGTTTCCGCTGTTAAGACATTTCTAAATCGTTGTTTATTGAAGGAATTGAAGTATCTTTTTGAATTTATACATTATTTTTACTGTTATAATGCATTTCCATTGAAATGCATTATAACAGTGTTCTAGCACACTAGAGTAGTACTAGAACACTTGAGAATGGTGTAAACACCGAAACCTTGGTCGTATTAATATCAATACATTAAGTAAGTGGAAATTAGACAAAGTATTTTATTCCTATATCTAATTGAAGATAAATTTCCACAAAATAAATGAGTCATCAATATCACAAATTAGATTTTTAATATTTACTTTGGAATTTATAATCTTTGTTTTTTCTTAGTTTCACAAAGATTCATGAACTACTCACTTACCAATATATAGAACTGGGTACACTGCAATTAAATATCTTAGGCCCGCTACTATTCATCTTGTATGTCAATGATCTGCCTTTACACATAAGTACGGGAGAGACATTCATGTATGCAGATGATACCTCAATAGTGGTGCATGGCAAAACGCCAGAAGAAGCAAATAACAGGGCCCTTACAGTCATACATGAATTTCATGAATGGTGCCAAAGAAATCAACTTTTAATCAATATTAGTNTAAACTGTGGTGTAAAATAAAATGCAATGCACAATGAATACATGCAGTTCCATCAATGATTAATGAAGAGAAAACCGATGACAAATTCTAACGTTTCAGTTCCTGCGTTGAGAAAAACTTGACCACTTCTGCCGCTGCCTTATCGCCTTTGATAATGTTTACCGCAGTTGTAGACGAAACGTTGGGCACAAATACTTGCAGACCACTGCTAAAAAGAAAAAATGGAAAATAGGTTTAACACTTCCATCCCAAAATTGTATACTGTGTCCTGTGATTGGGCCTAGTGCCTGTTTTGACAATAAAAGGTTTTTTGTTTTTTCAGATTTTACGCACCATACCCTTCTCCTGTCCGCCTCTGCCTGGAAGATATCGGCTATGAGGTTCCTGATTCAGACAAGAGGAGTATTAAATCCGATAAGCTTTCCAGTAGACCAGAATCTCGTACGTCCACCCACAGTAGTTGCCGTACTTCTAAGTCTACCAGTTCTAACGATAGCAAGCCTAATGCTGTCGAGGTTCAACCACCTGCGAACTTTCTCCGAGTCACTTTGAATTTGAGTCAGGGTAACCGGCAAGTGGAGCAGAAACCTACCCAAAGGTTGGTTTGCCTCATAACAGCACAAATCAGTGTCGTAACCGTTTTTTTTTAGTGTCAGTAAGTTTGTTTTTCCTCCCGGCAGTTCGGACAACTTCAAGTTGCCTTTGCCGCCCGTCAAAAGACCTCCGACTCGAATCAAAAGTCAAGCTGGTAGCTCATCGGGAAAGGCCAGCATTTTTGGTAGCAGGGCGAGTAGTACTGTTTCCTCGAATGTGAAGATGCTGCCCAGTAAGAAGAAGGAAGACGATATTTTGTCGATTATGGCGTAAGTGGTGATTCACGTATTCAGGGTAGCTGTATACATGTATACANGCTGTATCAAATTTGTTTTGAACCACATAACTGAAGAGAGCTCAGCAAAAAGTAAGCATTTATAAATGACTAGTTAGTCATGATCAATATACCCCTCCTTCGAAGTTTAAGTATACTTTCAAAATCTACTTTTTTTTCTCTTCGGCCTGACAATCTACACGTGAATCAGTGATCTCATCATACATTCATCTATCTTTTTTTCGAACTGTTTCACTTACTTTCAGTTGTTCTTTGAATTCATCTTCAAATTTTCTTCCCCAAATAGAGGAACCTCCCTTGCCCGTGCCACTTGGATCTCCGGTTTGTACTATAAAGCCTTTGATATTTCTATGGAACAGGCAGCCGTTGTAGTAGTCACTAGCACAAAGAGCTAAAAAGTTTTCACTGGCTTTTGGACAGGACTCGCAAAAGATTTCTATTTTGATGTTACCTAAATCCGTATGTAATGTCACTGACTGAAAGAACTGATTTAATTTATGTCCATTCAAATGATTCACATCTTACCATTTTTTTCAGCAATTTAATCAGTTGATTTGAAAATTAATGCCGATTTTGGTTAGACTACTCAGTAACGTCGTAAATTGACAATTTTAAGGTTATTTTATTGTTATTTTTATATTATACTACTATTTATTTATTCATCTTAAGGTTATGTCGATGGTCATAAGCACAGAACTATAATTTACAGTTGTTATAACTAAATTATAGTTCTGTCACAGATATTTAATCTGTGGTTCTGTGATCATAAGTGTCATTCGTTATGTCCATGCATAGACATGAAAATAATACGGACTGGCCGTGACGTCACTTTTACATATATATCTTGCCCACTACATCACAGCCCTATGTGAGAAATCAAATCCCAAAATTTTCACAATATGCAACACGTAAAACATGACGTTGAAATTGGCGTAAAAATAAGGTAAATGCCAAAACGTGAATCTCTTCTCCTTTTATTAGTTGTTGGTTCTCTCTTCAAAGGCCAGTTCAAATTATGACGTCATTGTGTCCATGAGAGCTAGATTACGTTAGGTCAAACTAACTTGTTAACCCACCGACAAGGTTATGTCGATGTGTTAACCTTTAAAAGCGAACTGTTTCTTTAATTTTTTAGGAAAGTCGTGGCTAACAGGACCATCAACCAAGTTCTGTAGAATTATTTATTCTATGGGACCATACCGCAAGGTGTCAGTGCACAGGCATCGATCTTAGAATTTTCCTGTAGTGCTTGTGTTTTGTCTTTAAAAAAATAAACAAAAAACTGTGAAAATGACATTCTGTAGACATTTCAATTTGTCAAAATACTGGTCCATCTATATAGTTTTGTAGAATCAATGTATCGGCCTCATTTTTAGTTATTTTAAAACAATCGAAACGTCAGCAAATAACAAAGCTTCATTTTCATGGAAGCAGCACATTTGATTGATGATGAAAAGGTTAAACAACAGTGGTTCCAAGTGTGATCCTTGTGGAGCACCCGTTGTAAACTGGATGGTATGAGAATAGTAATAGCAGTTATTATTTATTCAAATTACGTATGTACTTTCATTGCAACCACTGCTGAACTTTTTGTAGCAACGGTTCAACTATTTTTATATAGTTGAATACGTTCGTAAACGAAAGAGAAAAATTAAGTTGCTTAATGACTTTTATTCATCATCAAAACCAATATCAACATCTAAACATGTCTACAGGGCACACTAAAAATTAAATGGCAGTTCAATACAGAGATGACTGAAAATCAACAATTTCTAACAACCACAACATGTGTCTTGTTTGTTGTTGACCAATAAACCTTACTCTTATACTGTTTTTCTGAACAATTGGATGTAACTAAAGATTTGCTAAAGGTGTGCTGTTTCATCCTTGTAGAGTTTGCTTATAAAGAGTATTCTCAAAAGGAGCTATTTTTTTAATTAAAAATAGACATTAGAGGATATATAGTAGTGGTTCATCACCATTTAATATGCTGCGGATCCCAGTGATGTAAACGAAGCAGAAAAAAGAAATGTTTACACATAAGGAAGTTTAAATTACAAGAACACAGTGGAAAACAAAAACAAATATATAATAATAGTTTTATTTGGAATGACTAGTTTGAGTTACAAAAAGGTGTTACTTGGAACAAATTATTCTGTAAAAAATTATAGACAATCAATGAATAAATATTTTTCGAGCACTTCTGAATCACAATCAATATAAATAAAACAATGTTGAAGATTTTCTGAAAACTCAATTATCTTTCTTGATATTTTACCACAGTATTCAATTTCAGTGGAACAAAAAAGTAATGAAAGATTTTGTTACACAAGCGCCATACTCTTTTCAACAGGAAAAACTAACCCAGAGCTCCAGTAACAATCAAAGGAACTTCTCTTATCAGCATACAACAACAAGAAAGGTGCTACTTCAATATGATCAACTTTTGAGAAATCAACAAAAATCAAAATGTCAGTTGCTAACCCAGCTCCTACAAAATCATTTGTATTGGAGCAAAGCATGAGAAATGTTCTCATAAGTTACGAAGGTTATCATTGTCGCAGGAGTAACTCTGATCAAATTCGTGCCCAAGCCCTTGTAGAACCCCCTCCATCCCTCGTACCTCGCCGTCTGGTTAACGCAGTGCCAGGCTCCATCATACGAGTAATGCTGATTCTGCAGTCTTGCCCTTACCACTTGATAGGGATATGTCATTGCTGCCGCCACCAACTTCGAAGTAGCTGCAAAGGTCAGGTACTCAACAGTGCCCAATTTCGAACTCAATGGTTGGTTATAGTAAGAGCTGTAGAGCTTCTTCAGCTCTTCATAGACCATGAACTGAATAGCTCCATGAGAGACTCCGAAAATCCCTGGTACAAGTCCCTTGTAGTAACCCCGAACTCCATCCAGTTTGTAAATTTTCACTAGACAGTCTACCATACCGTCATAGAGCTGAACGGGGCCACTGAACTGCAGGCACAGCCGCGTCTTCACTACCCAGATTGGGTTTGTGATGAGGAGTGTAATCAAACCTGCTCCTGACGCTGTCAGAAGATGCGCACCGGCCCCCAACTGCTTGTCACTGTCTCCGTCCTGCCGCCACGTTTTCAAGGTGTTGTAGAATAAGAAGTAAAGGCCCCACGAGGATCCTGCTCCCCAAACGTTTGGAGTCACTCCCCTGTACAAACCCTTGAAGCCTTCCTGACGGTATATTGTCGCGAAAGCGTTGGCTATACCGTTATATTTCGGCGTAGATTGGAGTCTTCCGTCGTTGACGGCGAATCTGATTTTGATCACATCGAGGGGATGCAGAATGATGGTCGAAGTTACCCCTCCAGACATTCCAGCCACCAGGTGTTGGTACTTGATTTGACTGAAAAGGCTCACCTCTTGGTCCACCGAGGTTTTGGTTATTGCACTCATTTTTGTTTGTAGTTACATTATGTCTTCATTATCTCATTTCGTTATCGTCATTGTACGAAAACAGTTTAAAATTGTGCAACCGATGTGAGGTTAAAGTAAAACTCCAAACTGTCATAGCTTGGAACGCAGAATTCATATTCTTGTCAACCACAGAATGACAATTACATTGAATGACACTAGGCTAACGTTGTTACAAATTATTCTAATTGTGTGCTAATACAATGCTGTCAATGAAATCTTTATACATGCGTGATCGATTTGTTCATCCGAAATAAGTCAGCAAAGTAATGTAAACGACGTGAAATTTGGCTAGTAATTTTAGAATTTATTCGTGATTTACGTGTCTTCTGCATTCCTTTCATTGAATAAGTTTCCGTTTCTTTTGAACATTGATTGTTTGTAAGATACAATTCAATAATTTCCACCCTTCTCGTAATAGACTAAACCATTTTTTATCGAATTGAAATAAATATAGTTTAAAAAAACTAAAAAAACGCGCTGTTAAAGATTATCGAACTAAAAAGTTAAAAATAAATATAGTTTTAAAAACTAAAAAACACGCTTTGAAAAAACATCAAACTAAAAAGTTGAAAATATTTTTTTTAATAAGCTTAAAACAATACAGATCCCGAGCTTGAGAGTTACAAACAAACAAACATACATACAGGTGAAGCTAATATAAAGCGTGTAAAAAAACACAGAAATGAAGTATTCACATCAAGTACTTTACTGAAGGAAAAGTCGAGTTGACAACTGATATTTCTTAGTTTAAAAACAATTTGTAAATACATCGTTCAGTAAAACATTTGTGATTCAATTACTTGCTTGCGCGTAGCCCAGATTATAAAAACGAAAAGCTACTTTGAAGCAAATTTAATGCCCTTCAAAAGATATATCATAACATACCCCTTTCCATTTTAAAAATTGAAGAGTTGAAGTTACGGTCATGAAATGAATGTGTAAATATGTCGCCCCGGAAACAAAATTTACGAGGTTTTTTTTACTTGAGGTTGTCAACTTTGCTGGACTGTTTCCAATAGACCACCCTGTGTTTCTCCGAAAACATAGTCTTTTTTGTTCATAGGTGGCGCAGTCGGTAGGATTTACTCCCCCGCAGCGACGGCCGAAATCGAAGGCAATGAGGGCGAGGCGATAATCATCGACACCCCCACCTACCCCCAACACGACATCCCGGCTCTGCTACAGGAAGTGACCCCTTTACCACCTGACATCTGCCTGTCGAACCATCGCCGGGCATCGCTCATCCAGTTCGCCTCGTACTCACTTATTATGAATTTTGAAGTCGAAGACAATAACTATTGCTACGCCACCAGCGTAGAACACGTCAAAGAACTTCTGCTGGAGTATCGTGAAAACGAGGAGACCGTCGAGCAGACCAGTCCGGATGGGGAAGGCGCAGTAGGCCACGACTTCGAGATGTATGAGGAAGGCAATCCGGCCCACGGCGACAAGATGGGACATAACTTCGTGTCGAAGATCCAAGCGAACGGCTGGCCCATTTTGAGGTGAGCATTTCAAAAAGTCATTCAAAACGGAAAAACTCGCTTATAAGCCCGAATAACATTTTGTTCTCATGTCTGTAGAATAAACGTGCCTGACAAACGAATTCATTAGGGAAGCCACAACATTCTCATACTTGGATATTTTGTTAAGCTTTCATATCCAATCGATATATTCGTTTAAATCTATTTTCTATTACAAATAATATCGATAGACTCATTTGATTGAATCACTTGTTGACGGATGTATCTCTATTGTCCATTTGAAGGCTTGAATGACATTTAACAGAGTAAGTCCATTGGACATCAGAGCAGGGCTGCTCCTGGCTATACAGTTGTACGAATTGCTATACAATTCTATATTTTTTCGTACATGCATACCACATATGGCGAAAACCATACATTTTGACTTCATTTGGTTTTGCATTACGTCATTGATTCGAACGAGGCCACGGTTATATATTTACAAATTTCAATCACTTCGTCCTTCGATAGTCGAGTAATCTGTCTATCTCTGTCGTCCGTCTCATTATGACAGGCGTTTCCGTCTGTCATAGAAGTCATAGATCACCATCACGTCGATCACAGAGCACTTAATTTTGAGATCTGTCAAATCTGTTGAAAACCGCTGACGCTAAAAGAAAAATAAATCCAGTGAGAAAAGACGAATTTCAAATAAATATTTGTGAATGGTAATTGGTAGTTCACCTCACCCTTCTTGATATTTGTTTTAGGATACTTTGTGTTGTCATTTGATTTCATACATAATATAAGCTGAAGCTAGATTAGTGAAAGCAGAATTTTCAATTAATATTAATGCAAATAGTAATCAAATCTGTATATTTGTAATAACCACTTCGAAATATTCACATACGATGGATTGTCTGCGCATGCGCTAATCGCTTTATTCCATCTCTGCAACATGCGGGAAGCTGTCACTTGTCAATTATTCTGATGACAGTGTTGGCGACCGTTGATGCTATACAATTATAGCGAAAAGCATACATTTTCACCTGTCATTTTCGTACAATTTTGCCTTGGAGTAGCACTGCATCATAGTGACTCATCACAGTGAATAATTATTGTGAAATGTCAAAAGCTACCCGTCGAATGAGGTGCCAAAAACGACCATCATGACCTAATGATAAATACACTTTCAGGTACAGCAGAGAATTCCCCCCTTTGCTCACCCGCCCCCTGACAAATCAGCCAAAAGAGTGTCAATATTGCCGAGGAGAGGTCGTTTTTGAGTTCCAGATCCTTCCCACCATCATTTCCAAATTGACATTAATCACCGACCCGATTCACTCTGCCAGGTTAGATTTCGGAACTGTCCTAGTGTACACATGCGTTAAGAGCTGCTGCTCTCCGGATACGACCTACCGGATAGAGCCTCTCATTTTGCAGAAGGAGATTTCTTAACTGAGAAGTTTTTAGGTTAGTTTGCAAGTCTGCATAGTTTAGCAAAGTTGCTCTGAAATCGTGCACTCTGTCAGTGCTTTGTTAATGTTACCCAGAGCTAAATGAGGTGAATTTGTTAAAAATACTTTGGAAAGCATATTTTGACGTGAAAATAATTTTTCCTGCAATGAACTAATATTTTATTCCGACCTGCAGACTTGCAAAACATATTCTTCCATCTTCCACAATGATAGTTGATTCTATTGATAGACTAATTGAATTCTAGCCGTCTCTATAGACTCAGACATTGTTTTAGTTCGAATACACAAGAAAAGAGGTTCGAAGGTCTATTTGGTGAAGTTTGGCCCAGTTTTTGCGATTTAAATTTTAAAAATGTAGGTAAATAATTTTTTGGTGGGAAGAATCAAAGCAACAAAACGCACCTAATGTAAGATTAGAGCAACAAAACGCACCTAATGTAATAGCGAAAGACGGTTTGTTCGCTGGTTGAAAGTTAATCTTTGTGAAAAGCAAAGTGAACTTGAATGTGGTTAGGAACAGCAGCCGCATGGCATAAATAGATCAGGTGACGTCACAGCATAGGATTCTGAAGAAAATGGTAATCTAGAAACATTCGCACACCATCTGTTGAAAACAGTTCTCACACCAGAACAAAAATAATGTCTCTGGACGCGCGTTTCACTTATCAAGTTAGCGTAATCATGAGATGTGTTAGAATAATTCCTATGGCTGTTATTGTTGTTATATGCATCTACACGAACCATTACCTTACATAATCAGAGTCGTTAAATTAGTTTCTAGTATTTTTTTATTGTTCCTAATTATCGCACAGGCACCGCTCTGAGAGCGTCTTAATGATTTTCCTTCGGAATTTAAGACTGGAGCAAAATTGGGCGAATATTTTCTTTCAGAAGAACCTTTGAATTCATCGCCTTCGGTACTTTCCACAGAGCTTTGTATGTTGCGCTACAGTCCGTTTGGCTAATAAGAAATGTTCCTTGGTTTTTGAACGACACTCTAGAATTTGCATGCATGTTAGCATCTTTTCATCTGTGGATTAGTGAATATTATGTCTTGACGTGGCTCTTCTTCCCGTTAACTTTGTATTTTTATAGTACACTGTAGCGGTTTCTGAAGCAGCTATTCATGATAATGTGTTACGGCTTTGCTGAAAGCAGTCAATATTGCTATACAATTGTCACTGATTTGTAGCTTGTAGTGCCCATGTACACTTACAAAAAATTTTATCTAATACCAAAAATCAATCAATCTTTGAATATTTCGAAGCTAACAAAGATATCTACACCAAAACGTCCTGTACAGATCACCAAGTAATAGTAGTGGTGTAATGATTTATTTCTTTTATATTAGTGTGAACTTTTCCAAAATCCATCCAAGATCTACATTCTGTCAAAAAAGTACCAGGAAGGAATTGTCGAAATTATTTTTGTTGCTAGATTGGCACAACTGTCCTCTATACTTACGCAGTGTTCTTCTTCTTTCTTCATTGGCCACTGCTTCCTATTCAGGCGCAATTGGGTCCAGCTCAGAGTTTGAGCTCAGAAGAAAGAAACGAAGATGATGTTAACAATTTTTTCTCAATTACCGCGAAATTGTGCACTCGAAATTCTTGCCAGAAGGTGAGACAGTACGTAAAGAATATCATCTGATCGTTATGCGGCGTTTGAGAGAGGGAATTCGCAGCTAGCACTGAAGTCCATTCCAAAAAATTAATTAAAAAGTCTTTCGATGATTGGGTTGTTGTGGAATTGACTGCGGTGGTAGTGCGCCCGACTCACGATCGGAAGACCGTGGGTTCGATTCCTTCCTCGACCAGATATTTTTCTCGAGAGAATTTATCTGGTTGAAGCTGGGATGATTCTGCAACCGTATTAGGAATCACACGTTAAAAGGTGAGACCTCGTTTCTCAACTTCTGAGAGTTGTCGTTCGTATGGGGGCGACAGCTGATTAACGGAAAAACAGATTTGGAAGGCAATAAAGTAAATTTGGAGTAATAATACATATTTTGCGTTTCATTGACCAATTTCCGCTACTTTTTCGACATAGTAGACGAACATTTTGAATTTTTTCATGTATTTTAGAAAAAAAAAATCTGGACATTAAGTTGTTAAATCAAAGAAAAGAAGAATGTGTTAGGAACTTTTTTATTTAATGCTTATGCTGTTGAAGTATGTCCTATTTTTTTAGGGTAATTGATTTAAGTTACTAGGTTCAAGTGATTTACAGTTCTCTTCGTCAACTTCATGACTCCAATGGAGTTATGAAATATTCATTTTGTTATTGAGCATAAGCAATTACACATTTTTTAGGTGCCGGGAATGAACATATTAGGCGGTAAAAGTACAGCCTCCTAATTGCACCCAAAATTTTCAATGTTTAAAACTATTTATTGCCTTCTAGTACTTGTGCTTAAGTGATAACTATATTGTTGCCTATTGAGGTAATGATGGAATTGAAAAATAAACTATGTAAAAACAGATCCTTTTAACTCTTATTCATTGACAACTATGATGTGTAATATTTATAGTTATTCTTTATACAATAAAGAAATGAATATATTTTAGGTTGTAATCGATTCTGTTAAAAAAAGCAATGTAATTTATGTTATCAAATGTTATATTGTCAAAGTTTACAGATTGTCTTTTTGAAAATGAGTGATTTCACCTAGTTTTAACAGGCCATGTGTTTGTATGTTTTGGATATCATATTAAGTTTTACGGCAGGCATCAATCGACATTTTTTCATAAAGAAATGTAGTTTCATTGTCAACATGTTCTAACAATTTTTAATCAAACTTTAATTTTAACTGAGTTCATTACAAACTCATAAGTGCATGTTTTTGAAAAAATTACATTGGTAATCACTA
>NW_019292510.1:7439-50606 GCF_000500325.1 Leptinotarsa decemlineata | reverse complement strand
TATTCCTACTTGGGAAAATGTCATGAACATTAAATGTGAAGCGCAGGATCTTCTTCACATAAACAGTCACAACATCTTTCCTGTTCTACATCTTCGACGTTATCTTCTTCTATCATCTGTGTAGCATTTCATTGGCATCAATGATACTTTCATACCAAGCTAGTTCAGGATCTGCCCGCCAGTTATCATTGAATTCCGCCTTTAGAAGACTTTCAACATTAGCGAATTTTTCAGGTGGTAAGTTGCCTACTGAAGGTAGCTGTTTCAATTCATAATTTTTTGAAGAACGTCCTCGCTTGCCGAGATTTTGGAATATCTCAGTAGAGGATTCAAATCTGTAATTACCTGGACGACGACACTTAATAACAGTATTGTTCTTTTCAGTCATTAAACTTTTTTTCATTGCACTAATGCCTGCATTTTTTTTAAATCTCTTGCAGCCCTTTGATGTTATAAAGCATCCAATCAACACCCAATAGCCTTAATTTTCCTTATTTCTTTATACAGTGCGTGGTACTGCTTTTTATTTTCAATACTGGCCTCTTTACGCAACATTTCTTCAGCCATACCGAATACTCTATACACTGGTAGGAAACTATGGCTCCTGACAGGAAATATGAGAGTAATAGATTTTATATTTTTTGTATTTTGTTGTATCCAAAATAGGCAGTTCTGAAATAAATCTGAATTTGTTTACTCTTGCATGATTCATAACAGCGCTTTCGTATTTTCTGCAAGGATTTGTTGCTTTTTGAGAGAAATTCTGCTGAAATTGACGCAAATTAATGGTTTACGGATTTGTTGCTCTTTGGTTGACACTTCTGAATTCACCTCACCATTATACAAGGGTTTATGTACTTTTGGTTGAATTTGGGCATGGGATTTCATAGAAATGATCGAGGTCTACATGATGCAATATTTATCTCATTTTGTGGTGAAAATGGATTTGTTTGCGTTTGCGTGGATGCTCCTTAAATGATAATATTGTTTTATTAATATGGGTGTTCTATTTGGCAACGTTCCGCGGGCTTCGCCTATTTTACGGTAGCCATAATCGTCCTACCGAGAGGACTATTTGCAATGTGGTGGATACATTTGAGTCCATTGGTTCAGTAAACGATCGACCAACACCCGTACGTTGACGCAACGCAAGAACTTTTGGGTCGTAACTGCACCCGTGCAACATTCAACTGACCCAGAAACTAAAGATGAACGACCATAGCCTTAATGGACTCTGGAGCAGTTGGAAACTGACCCCAGTTTTCGTCGAAAAATCATCTTTGGCGATTAAGCCCATTTCCGGATGAATGGGTACGTGAACAAACGAAATTGTCGAATTTGGGACGATACCAATCCTCATGAGATCCAAGAGCGTCCAAAGCATCCCGAAAAAGTCACTGTTCATTGAGGATTTTAGGCTGGCGTCGTCATCGGTCCATATTTGTTCGAGGACGACATTGTCATGATTGTCAACGACCAGCACTATAGGTTGATGGTTACCAACTTCTTTTGGCCTAAATTGGATGATTTGGACACAAACGATATGTGATTCCAACAGGACGGCGATACGTGTCACACAGTTCATGCCACATTGGATATTTTGCACGATCGGCTTGAAGGCATGTTCATCTCACGTGGAGGTAATGTGAACTGGCCACCAAGATCGTACGATTTTATCCCGTTACACTTTTTTTGTAGGGTTTTTCCAATCGCAGGTGTATGCTATAAACCACAGCGATCCTCAAACCCAACATAACCCATACCATCGGTCAAATTCCGACTGATGTATGCGCCAGAGTCATGGAAAATTGGACGTTTCGGATACGCTCCACTCAGAGAAGTCAACAAAAATATTCTCGGATAGTCAAGCGCCGTTGTAAGCTCTTGGCTCCTACCGAGCAACGTTTCAATTGGTAGCAAATTACCAAAAACGACTCTCCTCTATAGGATGACTTAACAGATTGTCTCTGGTCTGGATTCCTGGCCATACTGGCCTGGAAGGCAATGAGGCTGCTGATTCCCTTGCGGAGGAGGGTGCTGCAAGCAGCTTCATCGGACCAGAACCTGTCATTGGCATCGCTTTAGGCTTTGCCAAAAAACATTAAACACCTAGACGGCAAGAAGATTTATGGACTTCTGGCAGAATCTTCCAGGACTGGCTCACTCCAAGGCGTTTATCTACCCTTCGAAGCTTATTACCAAACAATTGTTAAACAATAGTAGAAATGAACTACGATTTCCAACAGGCCTTCCTACAGGTCACTTGAATCACCATATGCAGAGACTCGGACTGTCGGTAGACAGTGTGTGTCGCCTCTATTTGGAAACTGATGGAACAGCAGAGCACATACTTTGTGTTGCCTCACTGAGGACCAAATCAGGTTTTTAGAGTATGACAGAAATGTACTCTCACCATCTGACCTGAATGACCAGTCACCAAACAAACTATTCGGCTTCGTTAAGAGGCTGGGTTATTTTGGTCAAGTGTGAATAGGTGTGAGCCACATTAAACCTTGCGGGTTGCGGTGAAGGGTCGATTAGACCCACTCACTTTGGACCTGAACTAACCTAACTCAGAGAACTCGTGGCGGATACTTCAACCATGTTACATTACACACATAATAGGTTTGTTCTGGTTCTACGAAATTCAGGTTCTAGGACGTCAAGATTATGCGCAATTGAAATAGAACATTCTGGTTTATCGAGGATAATTTCAGACTGATGATTCCTCTGTTCTGGTGTCGACTGCGAAATGATCCTAAACTGTTTTGAACCGTCCCGAATCTTTCTTGCTCTCGAGGCTGAACTGTTGAGAACTGTTCCCGTTGCTCATGCGCATTTATGTGGAAATTTGTTTGGGCTATTTGCTAGGATGTTTTTTTATTTATTTGATTCGAATAATTGATGATTGAGGTTAGATAAAATTTGAACTGACTATTAAGGATACGCTACAGTATTTTCTCGTCTTCATCTCTTCATACAATAGGAGGCACAGTGGTCTCCTCACAAGCGTTCTGGTTTAAACAAGTGTCCGAGACTATTTCGGACTGTTTGAGATTTTTTGGTTGTACGCATCATGTCTAGCGCTGTTTCCAAACAGTTTCGGATGTTAGAACCAGAACAAACCTAATGGCATCAATAGGTCTTTCAAACGAATTAAATTTCGATGGTATCTCATACACGCTTTGTTTTATTCAAATTTGAAGATAGGAAGCGTTTAATGAAAGACCCTATAAAAACAGAACATTGAATGTTGTTCTCTTCACTCCTGCATACTTCTGGATAGGTCATAGATAGATATTTGATTCAATTTTTTTTCAGGGTTCAAGAAAGTGAGTCCTATGCGTGCTCGAAATGCTTCGGAATAATAAATGAGAAAATCAATGTCAACAAATATTGTATGCCCAATTGACTGCTTTGGAGCTGTTTCGGTTATCAAAATATTTTGATTTGGTCCATGGCAAAAAATAACACAGAATAATAATGATATTTACGATGGTGTGAACGTTGGATTTAGTATTGGTTGTCAAGAATCCTCTTTCAAGATATCAGCAGTTGGATTTGTGGACATTTGAAAAATATTTTTGCAGCCCGAAATGAATGTTATTTTTTGGTGACACAACACAAGCACTGCAGGAAAATTCTTGAGGCGCTCTAAGAGCGGTGCCTGTGAGATTAAATCTATTTGGAAAAATGTTGTCAGTTCTCCAAATGAAAGACTTTTTGAACAGTGAAGTTCGAGGCGTACGGAGTTACAATTCAAAACTATGCGCAGTCACAGTCCGTCGCGTATTTCTGATGAGTACCACTTTTGGTGAAATCAAATGTGCCAAGTCACTTGAACACCTTCCATGAAAGTATCTATGAAAGAGAAACAAATCCCCAACCTTTCTATGTTCCAGAATATCAAGGTTGCAAGTGATGTTCGCGCCTCTAATCAGGCAGATAACTCTTTTCTGGGTGGAATCCATCAGCTTCAAAGTATGTTTACGGGCGGGGCTCCATACATAAGAACAATACTTCAAAGATGGTCTAATCTAAGCTTTATAAAGTATCAAATGTTGCTGAAGTGTGTACAGTTTTCTGGTTGGGAACAGTGCTCCAAACTTTTGATAAGCAGCCTTTGCAATTCCAAGACATATTGGTGTCCATTTTGAATCTCAACAAAAGTATCGAAGCAGAAAGCGGACTTGTCTTTCCTGACTTTATTATATAATAATAATAGATTTTATTGCCCCAGACTACAGAATAGAATTATGAAACAGAATACTAACTTAAAATACAAACTTTTATGGTAATCCGGCGAAAGGTAGAGTTCGATCTTGGTAAGGTGAGTTATCGAAAAGACGCGCTCTTCCAGTCAACTTGGAAACAAATGGTCTTCCAAAAGTTTCCCCAGATCATACAGGGAAACTGAAAATTTTATGTAAGATACAGAATATATATTTAGTAAAGATTATAATTACCATAAAGAAAAATACAATATATTAGACCACACAAACTAATCTATAATCAATTTGTCAGTTGCAATAAGAGTGGTGATTGATTCTCTGAATGCAAATGGAGAAAGATTTCTCATTTCTATAGGTATACAGTTATAAACTTTAGCCATATTGTAGGAAAAAGATGACTTGAAAAGAAAAGTTGTGATACGAGGGAATTGTAAGTTGATTTTTGAGATGGATATTCACATCGTGGATTTGTGAGCGAAATCTCACTTTACTGTAAAGATATCGCTGTTTTTTAAACAACATAATTTTGTGTATAAGAGAACAAAAATGAAGTAAACGCTTTTTCTCCTATCTATCCAGCCCACTTCAGAAAATGCAGAAAATATGACTACGTCGACGGATACCACATATAAGCCTGACACATGAATTTTGTATCATCTGAAGTTTCTGTCACACCTTTGCGTCCAAAAAGCAATTCTTCAGATTTAGCTGGATTCTTCGATGTTATCGTTAACATGTATAAGTCTACTAATAATGGTGCCTTAAGATGTCCGATCTAAGGATACTTGATTCGCAGTTAAAGTAATAAGTGAGCGTTGCTCCGGGGTGCATATTATAAGTTGTTCTACCACGATCGGCCGTTGCGTTATTTCGATCTTGATTTGATAACGAGTAATAATGGTCCTATTAAGGCTATTGTTCTAACTGTCTCCGCATGAATTATTGTCATTACCTGTAATGGCCGGAATGGGTGTTGGAAAAACTCTACTACTGTTATTACTGACAGAAAATTATTCATTCATAGTGTTATTCAAAGTGAAGTATTGAACCCCATGTACGTCTGCGTTTCGGTGGGAATGGCGTTAACATTTGCTACCAAAATCATTTTCCAGAGAGAACCAGGACTTGTACATTATATCAGACAGGATAGGTTGCGAAGGAAAGAATTCCATGGTGAACCTAGAGTTTACATTTCTACGTACAAGGAACACTGCTCCACAGTCAGTATATCATCCAACAGAATGGAATGAAGATGAGCCTTGGAACTAGAAGAGCCTTTGAGAATATGGAAGGTTTTTAGCTGAGCATAACAAATTCCTCACCTACAAGTTTTCAAGTGGAACTCAACTGTTAGATTTTCACTTGATTGTTTCCATACCAAAATACGCTTGTAGTTTTGTAAACTATACGGTAAAACTCTCACAACAAAATTTTTTTCGGATCATGGATTCCAATGATGTATCAACCACTTTCTTTACCTGATAAAATTCTGAGTAAGTCTCTCTTGTACATACTGTAGTCAAACAAACTCAAGTATATGCTGGACTTTACAAAGAACCGCAGATCTCAATGAATGATCTGAAAAACAGATCCCGGAAATTACACAAGAATAGCGAATAGCTTTAGCGAAAAATTGCAGACTATTTTCCATCATCTGAAAATCAAACGAATCATAATGGAATTTACTGAGAGAACAAAAAGGAACTAGGACCCTTAAACTCAGAGAGGGGAGATTCATCTATGGAGTTCAAATATCTGGGTATTATATAAGATCTCTGGCTGACCTGGAACCAGCATATTGCAAAACTGAGGATCCACATACCCAAAGAATTGATTTGAGGCCTTGACGGAATGACATTGATAGTATCCAATATATTTCATATGTTGTGGACGAATAGTACGACTATAGTATTAGACAATTGCAGACGATCCATCATAGCTGCTGGTACATGCCAAAACGCAATATATGAAAACCTCCCCTTCACTTCTAGCATCACTGAACAGTGATGCTAGATAAACAGTACACAAAATTGTGAACATTGCCAAAGGCCCTGCTTATACGGAGTGTATCAGACTACTGGTAAACACTGGAAGAGACACCATTTTGGGAATGGCCTCAAACTCGTTGACCATGAACTGCACTAAACAACCCTATTCCTGAAGTAGAGAGGACTGATTCCTCCGGGATGAGGAGATACTAATAGCAGACAGTTGTTGGCTCAGTGATGGATGAGAAACACTTTCAGGTTATGTTGTAAGTGTATGCAGATGCAGGCCTAGGACAGATTTCAGCCTGCCTAGGAACCTCTGTGATTTTATTTCAGACGGAAATAAACGCTAATAATTACTGAAACTATTCCCAGAAAGCCAAGTGGCTCTGGAAGCAGTTCCCGTTACACTGGCGAGTAGATAATGGATATGCTGAATCCTTTGGAAGAGAGGACGCTGGTTGTATCGAACCGAAACATGTCATTGGCATCGTTTTAGACTTTGCTAAACAAACACTGAAAGTTTCATCTACCAGAGTTAGGCCTTTTCAAGGCATTTCTACAGTCTTCTTAGTATATCATCAAACAATTGATATTTTCCAGCGGAATTACTTACATTGTCTTACAGATAATGATGCCTTTACGTGTGGAATATAACATCGTTCCAATGTTTGCCATGGCTTCTCTGGGTGGAGCGCATCCGAAATGTTCAATTTTTCATGACAATGGCGCATAAGTCAGGCTGAATCTCACCGATGGCATGGGTTATGATAGCTTTAAGGACCGCTGTGGTTTGTGACTCATTCACATACACCTTCGATTTGAGAAAACTTCAAAAGGAAAAGTCTAACGGAGTCAAATCGCACGATCTCGATGGCCAGTTCACATCAGCTCCAAGTGAGATGACCATGCCCTCAATTCGCTTGTGCAGAATATATAATGTGGCATGAGCTGCCCTGTTGAAACCCCATGTCGTTTGGTGTCCAGGTCATCCAATTCAGGCCGAAAGAAGTTGGTAATCATCGACCTGTCATCGCCGTTGACAGTGATGGTCTGGTCAACGTCTCGAAGAAATATGGAGCGATGACGCCGCCAGCCTATAATCCACAACAAACAGTGACTTTTTCGGGATGAAGTGGACGCTCTTGGATCTCATGTGGATTGGTATCGACACTTTTATTTGTTCGCGTAGCCATTGATCCAGAAATGGGCCTCATCGCTGAAAGTGATTTTTCGTCAAAAATAAGGGTCAGTTGCCAACTGCTCCAGAGCCCGTTCAGCGAACACACGTTTTTGTCTAGGTTTGTTTACTTTCATTTCCTGGGTCAGTTGAATTTTATGCGAGTGCGGGCCCAAGTTTTGACACAAAATTCCAAGTTCTGATCTGCGAAAAGCCGAGTTCTTGTGAGCGACGTGAAATCGACAGCTTCGGATTCTCCTGCACACTCTCACTAGACAGCGGCGATATTTTTGGCAGATCTTGCGTTTTGTTGACGTACATATTTAGGCCGATTGTTTTCTGAACCAGTAGACTGAAATTCATCGATCACATAGTCCTCTAGGACGATTATAGTGACCGTTAAGCTTGTTGCCCACTTTTCCGGCATAGCACAGCACGGCCCGGCCCGACAAAATACGGATAGGATTGGAACAATGGTAATGAATGGACAACCGCCCACTAGCCCGGCACGGCACAGCCAAGAGCGTTCGCCACCGGAAAGGATTCCAGCTGTCCGAACTTGTCTGGCAAATAACAGTACGTGCTGTGACGGACTGGCCAGCGCTTGCCAGCATCAACTTGTCCAAACGTGCCTGGGAAGTTTCTGTCTCTCTGTTTTGCTATTCATCAGTTGACAGCACAGTTTCAGACGATACCTATGAAAAATTGAGAATAGAATATCCAAAACTTTTGAAAATTTTCAGAACTTCTGTATATTCTAGAGCCTGCCTAATAAGCAAGTTAATTTTTCCTCGTCTATTTTCATAGGTACCGTCTGGCACTGTGATGTCAACTGATGGAATAGCAAAACAGAGAGACAGAAACTTCCCAGGCACTTTTGGACAAGTTGATGCTGGCCGGCAACGCGCTCACTTGGCCAGTTCGTCACAGCACGTTCCGTTATTTGCCGGTCAGGATCGGAGAGCTGGAATCCTTTCCGGCAACGGACGCTCTTGGATGTGCCGTGCCGGGCTAGTGGGTTTTTGTCCATTCATTTTCATTGTTCCAATCCTAATTGTATTTTGACGGGACGGGCCGTGCTGTGCTGTGCCGGACAAGTGTGCGATAAGCTTCAAGGACCATTTTCACCAGAACAGAGCTATCAGCTCGTTACCTGGCTGACAGTTAGGTAAGGGAGGGTACTTTAACGACAGTATTTCTTTCACCAGCCTTTATCGGCAGTTAGAGAAGAAGCAGTTAGCCAATTGTGAGGCGTTGCCATTCAAGCGAGAGTTCTTCGTTCCGTGGTCATCAAATCTCTGACTGGCAGTGAAAGAAGCAAAGTGCGCAGTGACAGTTAGAGAATTATGAAGGGGGACTTAAAACTTGGTGAATGTTCTAAACAAAAACAACGTACGAGAGCCCCAAATTTCACGAAGTCTGAGAAAACCCTTTTCACGGAACTGCTACATGAGTACATGCTGAAAATGCTAGAAAGTGGTCGGAACTATGAGAAAAGTTCAATTCGAGGAGTTCCTTACTTCATCTTAGTGTTCAAAATCTACAGAGTCTCTGGGAGAATTAGAAAGGGGATATTAGAAAAGCAGCTGCGCTTCGTCGTGTTGAGAAAATTAAAACCGGTAAGTACTTTTTTCAATTGCGTTACATTGTATAACTTGTTTGTAATTGTTCCTTCATTGTTTTTAGGAGGAGGGCCTAGGAGTTCGGTAGAAGATCCCTCAGAAATAGATTTGAAAGTATTAGATATTATAAAGATGTCAGGGACAAGAATTGAGACACAATTTGGAGGTAATGCAGAAATTCCTTGTTCAGAAATTGAAGTTCATGTAATCGATGACACTGAAATCCCACTAGATACACAAAGTGTTGATATGGTGAGTTTATTATTTTGTTCAATTATTCTTTATAATATTTACACCCCGGGGAGAAGAATAAATTGAATGATGTGGTACCTCATATGCTTTATCAAAAGAAGCCAGATGCATTACGTACAATACACCATCAACTTCTAACGAAGAGGCAATTTCAGGTGAACTTCGTCAAGTACATCAAAGAAGTATAGAGGCTGAACTAAAGTGGAGTAAAAATTGTGAACGAAGACACCCTGCTTTGAAAGATGACATCACTCATCAAATGAAAGTTGCGAAGCTAGATTTGATGACAGCTACGAAATTAATTTTTGAGCTGGATCAATAAAAGAAAAAGTTGGAAATAAAAATGATAGAAATGCAATTGCTCAAGATGGAAAGAGATATGAATGCAGCAGAATTCAATAAATTATAATCTTTATGCAGTCATTGTTCACTGTGGTTCTGGCGTTTAATCTGGTCATTATTACACCTCGGTCAAAGACGAAACGGACTGGTTTAAGTTTGATAATAGTCGTGTCACTAAGTGTTCTGGCGAAGTATTGAATTTATTATAGCCTCTGGAGACATCCTACATTTTGTTTTATGAGACAGAGGACATTGGCAGATCAAGATCTTCAGATGTTGTGGTGCTGCAGGTTTTTCCGGGTTTTCCTGCAGCTGAAAAAGCAAATGCGCCACTGGAATCAATGAAATCGCTTCGGAGCGCCGATTAATTCCTGTTGTTGTTAGTTTCAGGTTTTGTATTTTGGAAGTGTTTTAAATATATTTGTTTAATAAAATACTTATCTGTCAACTTTGTATTTTCATTGTTCAACTTGAAAACAACATCTAAAATAATACTGATTCATTATCATTTTTCTTACATCTGTTCTGACATCGTAATGTTTACCATTCAACAATTATGTTGGGTTATGTTTCACATGATAGAACTTAACAGGTACACATTTGGCCAGTTAAACTTAAACAACTGTTACCAACATTAACTGCAAGATTCGCATTGCATTATTCGCACGTATTTCTGAATGATATATCCATTAATGATGATTTGGCAAAACAAACGGAATATATGACAACTAATTTGACAGATGTAGCTTTAACAAGATGGCCGTTATCAATTGTCAGAGTCGTCCCTCTTGGAAGATACTATACTTGAGAGTAGCCTATGTGTGAGAATCCTCCAAGGTAATTTCTGATTGTATCCAACTGGACGTGACCATCCTGTAGGCACAAAACCACGACCTTGAACATATTTTTCCAGGCCTTCGTAGACAACCGTGAAAACCGTTCCCGTGTCACGGTAATGGAGGAAAGCTACGATTACTGTGTAAGTGAGAACGATTAGAATGGTAACACAGTAGCATTGGCCAATGATCGGGTCACTAATTAACGTGCGCACCTATCTATGCCGGGTTCGCTTATCTGCGCTGATATCACCTTGATGAATGAACATGCACGCTGACTGGCCTCATTAAGACGCCAAGGAAGACGACACGATCTTGCGACAGGACACCGCATGTGCCACAACACGCCGGGCTCGACGAAAAATAATTAGAGAGAACGTGAGTGGAAGAGGAGACATGACTACGGGTCATTTTATAAAAAAACAATTTGGGCTTCACGACGATGTAACAGTGACAACGCAGAAAATAAAAGATATGACATTTGACACTTTTAAAATTCGCAATTAGTCCACTGCACTTCAGAGAAGAATCACACTCACATAATCTGTTGGTTAACACTTTTGAAATCTGTCAATTTTATCATGATTCGTGACGACCTTCTTTCGTATGTCACCCATATTTAGAATAACGCAATCGAGAAACATGAAGAATCAAGAGCTGTTGCGTTTGATATTTCTTAGGCCTTTGGCAGTGTGTAGCATGGGGGTTTGCTGGCAGCTTCCTGAAAAAACAATCTCTGCAAGTGGCCGTCGATGGATATCTCTCGAAAAATTTCACCATCAACGCTGGTGTTCCCCAGGGATCCATATTGTCTCTAACCCTCTTTTTATTGTATGTCAATCGAATATGTTGCTTTGCTGACGATAACACACTTGTCTCGTCATTCTATTTAGATTCCAGGACATTGGCTACGGAGGCACATCTTCACTGGCAGCAGGAGGTTGCATACCTTAATGAGGATTTAGAAGTGATTTCGAATTGGGGTGAAATTTACCAGGTTCAATTCAATGCCACGAAAACTCAAGCATCGGTTTTCTCCAAGAAGATAAATGTCCCCGAACCGGATATAATAATGTCCGGTTAGACAATTCCGCTTTCTGCTTCGATAAGTTTGTCGAGGGTTAAAATGGAAACCAATATGTCTTGGCACAATCATGTCGCTGGAATTGTCAAGGCAGCTCCTCAAAAGCTTGAAACACTCCTCCGGAACAGAAAACTACCCACACCTCAGCAACGTTTGATGCTTTATAAAGCTCAGCTGTGACCTTGTTTGGGATATTGTTCTCATGTATGGAGCTCCGCCCCCAAACATACCCTGAAGGAACTTAGCAAAACTTCATACCATCTTTGTGATCCACAGAAAACTCAATTTTCGAATATCAAAGATAAACAAAGCTCCTCAACGCCATCAGTTGCAAAGCTGGATCACAAGTCCATCTTGTAGTCTTGCAGTGACGAATCTCTTTCGACGATCGATATCTAAGCTTGGCTTCACAACTGATCTTGGAAGGTCCTATTTATCTTTCATATTCGAGGATTGAGTCTTCTGTCGATATCATAGATAGCATCCTCGTAGGAGTCTTGCCATGGCCTTCACTTTCATACTTGCCCTTGTTTAGGATAGTTCAGTGTTTCGGTCTGGTACCACTGATGTGACCTGTCTGGAGTTGGATCACAAGCCTATCTCTATACCACTGTCTAAATTTGAGGAAAAGCATTTCATAGGTTAGTTTTGAATTGAATTACATCAACCCTTCAGCAGAGACGGACACAACTCTTGAAATCTCAAATGAAAATGAGGGTTGAGTAGCACTCCATTTTAGAAATCGTTCAGCTTCCTTTCCAAATTTGACCGCGTCAACCCTCAGGTTCTCTCAGAAAGTTTCATGAGATAGGTTTCAGGAAAGTTTGGAGTACGTGGATCAATTCATGTATGACTGGCAGAAGCCAATATGTAGCCATCACTAATGTAATTGAGGGTCACAAAAGAACAATCAACTCTCACGGATTACCAATATAATTGAGGGTAATAGAAGAAAAATTAACTCTCACGGATACTTCTATCACTCGGAGTTCCACAAGGTTCAGTCTTGGGACCTGTGCTATTTCGTGCTATTCTGCACAGTACTTTATTGATGAGTAATTTTTCTCAATAGGCAAACAAAATTGTTGCTAACAACTAGTTGGGAAAATAAAATTGATTCAGATGTAAAAATGATTTCACAAGATTCAACTAGATAGAGCTCCACTACACGACCTTCTTCTGGCTGAAAACTGGCTAAATGTTAGGTTTCCTGCAGCCCCGAAATTAGGAAGATTTGAAGAGAATAATAAGAGATGCGCATAGAGAACTTCAAGTAGTAGTTTTTCTGAATGTAGATAGTGATTTGAGAGTGTTTGGAGAATAGTAAATGACATTTAAAATATTCAATAATATATATTACATTATATTAATTTTTTGTGTTTCATTGCAAAATTCTTGATACTCACATACCTCCACGGTTTAACTTAATTTCTCCGAAAGTACTAAGTAAAAATGTGGTATTTTTGAAAGAGCATTTGAACAAGTGAGATATCACTGAATATCTCATTCTATTTGAAATTTCAGCGGTAGATGTAATGAAACCATCCTACAATCTCCCGAGTCGAATATGATCTGCGTGTTCTTTGAAACGAGTGTCATTGTCATGCTTAGTCTGACCAATATATTTTTGTCATAGTCCTCACAGATCATTGTCTTTAGCCTATTCCCAAAAAAGGCAAGAAAAATCTTCCAAATAACCATAGACCAGTCGCTTTGCAATCAGTGATATCAAAAATCATGGAGAGAGTCATAAACTAGCATATCCTCAAATATTTGGAAGGCTTCAACATCTTGAGTGATCGGAAACAAAGAACAACAGGCGACCTTCTATCGTTTGTCACCCGTATTTGGAATAACGCAATCTAGAAACATGGAGAATCAAGAGCTGTTGCGCTTGATATTTGTAAGGCCTTTGACCATGTGTGGCATGAGGGTTTGCTGGCTAAACTTCAATGCTATGGCCTGTCGGATCATTTTTGTGTATGGCTCCCAGCTTCCTGAAAAAAAGTTCCCTGAAATTGGCCGTCGATGGATATCTCTCGAATACGTTCACCATCAACGCTGGTGTTTCACAGGGATCCAGATCGTCTCCAACCCTCTTTTCATTATATCAACGACTTATTGGGGAAAAAACCATGGCTTTTGGCAAAGTCGCTGATAACATTTTTGTTAATATCATATCTTTCTTAACTCAAGGCGAATGCAACAAGCCAATGGACAAGAAAGTTTAGACCTACCATTTTGTGTTGTGGATAATGTGGACTAGATCATTTACAGCTGTGTTTTTATGTAGTCGCGAGAAGTGAGTATGATTGTCAGTCATGTAGAAACCATACATGTTTTCTGTTAACGAAAAGAAATCCATTTATTATCTGTTGGTTCAAAAGGACCACCGTAGTAACTCTTCAGCAGAAATGTGAATGAAGAAAAACAGAAACAATATATATCACGTTTCAATGTTCATAGACGTCAAATCTATGTTGTGGCTGAATGGGCAATGTCAATGTTTTTATGGTCTAGTGAAGCTGGGAAATCAGCAGGGATTCCTGATAATAAAAATTGTTTATGGACTTCTCCAACCTACGCTCTCTAGCTTCATTTGTTCGTTACGGCGTTATAAATAAGGTAATAACGTTAACTCTGACCCGCGTTCACAACAGTTTTGCAGTTAACATCAAACAAATAATGTCATTCTTAATCGGATAGTTGAATAGTAAAATTAAAGTGATCTCCGTCAATGTGATCTTTTATGAATTACTTTATTTCCCCGCAGAGCATGTAATGTGGAATCACACGCGTAAAACTCGAATGACTTTGTTACACACCCTGAAATTGTCCTCGAGAACTATGGCCATTCATGACTTATAATATACAAGGTGCCGAGTAAGAAATAAACAATGTGAGAGTATAACGACAAATATTTTTTATGAAACACTACTAGTGAATATTTCTTCTTCTCCGTCATTATACAAAATATATTGTACCCTTCCCACCCCTAGTACTTCGTTTAGCAGGGAGAATTTGCCGTAGACAAAAAACACACAATTTAGATATCGAAGGGGAAGTTTAAAACCAGTGCCAGTGGTATTTTAGGTTCAACCCCTTTACCCCCACTCAATAATTTTAGGTAGCAATCACTATCTTATAACACCTCATTTTAAAGATCTTAAAAATCCTCACTCAACCCCGTTTAGAAAACTGAAATTGGTTGATCCGTTCTCGTAAAAAATGGCAAAAAGAAGATTAATTATAATAAAAAATGAAATGATAGCTATTGCAATTGAATAAATGTACCTTACTTTATTAGGTGTTCAAAATGTTCACCATTGATAGCTAAGCAAAAGGACAATCTATTCTCGAATTACTGTCGGACTTTTGTAAATGTTTCGTTATTAATTTGTCTGCATGTGTCAGTAATCCTGTGTCTTAGATCCTGAATGTCCTGCGGGGAAGTTTTGTATACCATTATATTCAAATAACCCCAGAGAAAGCAATCCGATGGAGGTAAATCCGGAGATCTCGCCGGCCATTCCAGAGCACCTCTTCTGCCAATCCATTTGTCAGGATACCGTTGATCAAGCCACTGTCGAGCATGCAATGCGTAGTGTGGCAGTGCGCCGTCCTTTTGAAAATGTAGATTTTGTTCATCCAAGAGCGGGTTGTCTTCTTCATCAATTTGGCGCTCTAAGGACTGTGTTATGAGTGGATCGATCACATTTTCCAATAAGTTCAAATACAATTGACCAGTTGAATTTTCATCAATAAAAATAGGGCCAATTATTCGTTTCCCAGAATTCCAGCCCGGACGTTTATTTTTTGTGGATATTGCATATGATCCTCTCGAAACAAGTGTGGATTTTCATTATAACAGTATCTACAGTTATGCTTATTTACAAAGCCATTAGGAAAAAAAGTTGATTCATCACTGAAGCAAATATTTTTTATTAAATTCGGGTCATTTTGAATTCTCGCAGTCATTATTTCACAAAATTCAATCCTCCTATCATAGTCATCCTCACTGAGTTGCTGAAGAATAGTCATTTTGTGAGTAAAAAAAACTTGTTTAGTTTCAAAACTTCTGTATAGAACCAACTGAAATATTTACTAACTTTCCATAAATTATCGAACTTCCAGGTAAATTAGTTTTTTGTCTAATATAGTGTACCACAAGGATCAAATCTAGGACTCCTACTATTCAATATGTTCATTAATGATATCGGACCTGAGATTAATGCCATTTTTTTTATACGCAGATGACTTGGAACTCTATCAGAATAAAACATGTTCTGATGATTGCGAATATCTCGCCCTGAATTCAGATCGCATTGCTACATAGTGTCGGAAGAATAATCTATCAACATATACAAATGAAATGTAATGTCTTACTCACTGAAAACGAACTTGAATTTACACAACTACGTCATAAACAATCAAGTTCTGGAGCGTCCTGACACACTAACTGATCTAGGTGTTACTTTTGATTCATCCCTCTATTTCAATAAACATATTGACACTACTCTAACAGCAGCTTATCGCATGTATGGATTCTTAGTAAGAAATACAAAAGACTTCGAAAAAACTTCAACATTGAAATTACTTTATTTCACTTTTGTTCGATCAAGGCTGGAATATGCATCTGTCGTGTGGAGTCCCTACTATCAGGTTCATATAAATGAACTAGAAACCCTACAGAGGCGCTTCCTAAAATAAATGTCTTTCAAACTTGAAGGCACGTATCCTACTGTAGGAATACCCTATTATGAATTGATTGTAACTCACAATTTTTGTAGTCTCGAGGTAAGGCGTAAATATTATTCATTTTTTTACAGGTTTCTTTTCCCCCTTCGAGGCGATTACTATCAGTACCTCTTCTTTTATGGTAGTTTGTTGTATAACAAGTATTTTATTTTGGTGATAAAATGTTGGCCGTCTGTTAAAGATATTTCGCAATCGGCTTCAAACAGTCAAAGTCATTCTGAACTAGTTTTGATGTCGAATATACAGTTTCAATCTAGGAGTAGAGGCAAAATACAGTTTTATAATGTTTCGAAAACCCTCTGGATCATTGGAGAACAGACTTCTACATAATTGAACAAAAAATGTGAAAAAATCACAAAGAAATTTACAGGTTTCTTTTCCCCCTTCGAGGCGATTACTTTCACAAGATGATTGAATAACAAGAAAGGAAACAAATACTTTCATATGAACATTGAAATACATGTTTTCCCATACAGTTCGTACCAACCAAACATTCGTTGTGGAATTGAAACAGATATCACTCATAGAAAAGCTACATTGTGTAGTACCTATCCTCCTCCTCAATTGATGTACTTTGAAGTTTCGGGATACCTGATCGGATCTGTTACGACTTAAAACTCGAAATTAAGACTTCCATTTCGAATTTGGTGATTACAGTTGAAATTTCGAGTTGAAAGTTGTAATTTCGAAAATAAAGTCGAAATTTTGAGATTGAGATCGAAATTTCAAAATTTCAGTCCTAATTTCAAGATTTCAGTCAAAATTTTTACTGTGAAGTCACAATTTTGAGAATGAAGTCGAAGTTTCGAGTTGTAATTTCGCGAATAAAGTCGGAATTTTTGGATTCAAGTCAAAATTTTGAGTTTGAAGTCCAAACTAAAGTCGAAATTCCGAGTTCAAAGTTGTAATTTCACGAACAAAGTCGAAATTTCGAGGTTTGAGTTGAAATTTTGAGAATGAAGTCAAAATTTTGAGATTGAAGTCAAAGTTTCTAGTTAAAAGTTGGAATTTCGAGAAGAAAGTTAACATTTTGAGATTTGAATCGCAAATTCGAAATTTTTCGTCGAAATTTTGAGATGAAGTGATAGTTTCGAGAATAAAATCGAAATTTTGAGATCAAGTTCAAAATTTCGAGATTCAGGTCGAAATTTTGAGAATCAAGTCGAAATTTCAAGATTAAAGTTGTAATTTCGAATTGAAAGTTGTGATTTTGAAAATCAAGCCGAAATTTTGAGAATAAAATAGAAATTTCAACGTTTCAGTTGAAATTTTCAGTTTGAAGTCAAAATTTTGAGATCAAGGCCGAAATTTTGATATTTGGGTCAAAATTTTGAGTTAAAGATGGTAATTTCGAGAATTAAATCGATTGAGATCGAAGTCGAAATTTTGAGAATAAAGTGGAAATTCCAAGATTAAAGTTAAAATGTCGAGTTGAAAGTTATAATTTCGAGAACAAAGTCGAAATTTCCAAATCAGAATAAAAGTTTCGAGATTTTAATAGAGTTTGAAGTCGAAATTTTGAGTATGTTGTCGAAATTTCGAGTTGAAAATGGTAATTTCGAGAATAAAATCGAAATTTTGGGGTCAAAATTTCGAGATTTAAGTCAAAATTTTGGGTTTCGAGTCGAATTGTTGAGAATGAAGTCGAAATTTCGAGATTGAAGTCAAAATTTTGAGTTAAAAGTTGAAATTTCGAGATTTTCGTCAAAAATTTGAGTTTAAAGTTGTAATTTCAGGAATGAAGTCAAAATATTGAGGATAACGTCAAAATTTCGAGACTCAAGTCGAAATTTTGAATTTAAAGTCAAAATTTTCAGAATGAAGCCAAAATTTTGGGATTGAAATCAAACTTACAAGTAGAAAGATGAAATTTCGAATATAAACTCGAAATTTTGAAATTCAGATCGAAATTTTGACAAAATAGTTAAGGCTTTCGCGGCCAAAGTTTTCAATGTCACTATTTTTTTAGTTTGAAGGTCGTCGATTTTCAAAATAGCTCAATATCAACGTCTGCCGTCTAGCCCTGATGAAATGCCCGTAATTGTACTTAAAAAGTGCGCAAATAAACTCGCAACAGTATTTTGCAGACTTTTCAACCTGTCGTACAAGAAAGGGATTTTTACTTCTTGTTGAAAGATTGCTCGCGTTCAGCTTTGCTGACGACAGCATACTTTTCTAGTCATTCCATTCGGATTTCAGGACATCGGCTACGGAGGCACATCTTCACCGGCAGCAAGAGGTTGCCTATCCTAATGAGCATCTAGAAGTGATTTCGAATTGGAATGAAAGTAACCAGGTTCAATTCAATGCCAAAAAAACCCAGGCAACGGTTTTATCCAAGAAGATAAATGTCTCCGAACCGAATATAATAATGTGAGGTCAGACAATTCCGCTTCCTGCCTCCATGAGTTTGTTGGAATTGCTGGAATTGCAAAGGCTGCTTCTCAAAAGCTCAGAACACTGTTGCGAACTAGTCAACTGTAAACACCTCAGCAACTTTTGATGCTTTATAAAGCTCAGATCAGTCCTTTCTTGGAGTATTGTTCTCATGTATGCAGTTCTACCCCCAAACATACCCTAAAGTTGCTGCATTCCATCCAGAAAACAGCTATCCGCCTGATTGGAGACACGAACATCACTTGCAACCTTAACAGCCTGGAACATCAAAGAGAGGTTGGAGATTTGTTTCTCTTCTATAGATACTTTGACGGGAGGTGTTCAAGTGGATGGGTACATTCAATTCCACCAAAAGCGTTACATATTAGAAATACGCGGCGGACTTTGGCTGCTCATCGTTTTGAGGTTCAACTCAGTACACCTCGAACTTCACTGTTCAAGAACTCTTTCATCTGGAAAACTGCGTTTATGTGGATTAAACTTCCTGAGAAAGTTTTTCCAAATGGATTCAATCTCCAGCGATTCAAATCCAACGTGAATCGCTAATTTCGCACAGGCACCGCTCTAAGAACGCCTTGAGGATTTTTCTGTAGTGCTTTTGTTTTGTCTTTGAGAAAAAAAATTTAAAAAATCCAATGATACTATTTTCCCTATTGATCGTACAAGGAAAAACTAAAACTAATACCTTGAGTAATTTTCAAATAGAAATACCTCGAAACAGTCATGTTGTGGATAAATATCTTCGACAGACTTCATATTCAACGCATTGATCAAAATTTACTCAACTGACAAATGGTTCAACCATGGTAAACGCGGTTCGCTTTACGTTTAGTAGAATAGTTAGATGTACCAGTAACTGATGAAGCTACTGTGTTCCGAAACGCCTTTTTGAATAAAGTTCATTGTGGAAGTTCTATAGCCATTATCTTGGATAGTCTTAATCATTTTCATTAAGTGACTGGTCAGAATATTTATAATGGAGGGTTTGGTTGTAACAGTTTCCTCGTAGGTGTCATAATTTCAGGTGAGATCGCTCAACACATTATCCTCGTAGGCGGTTCGTCTGTTGTCGTTTGTCGAAGCGGTTATATATTTTTATTACTTCCTTTGTAGTAGTTTGTGGACAAAAGGTCTTTTGTACTAAACCAGAGATTGGTGATGGTAGTAAATCATCAAAAGAAAGCGTTTTCGAAGGTACAAACATTCAGTGGTTATGGACCACTATTGTTAATATTTTTCTCATATTCACATGACTTTATGTGCTTGAAACTGTTTCAAGATCAACGAAGCGTTAAATTTCTCAACCCATTTTTAGACAATGTTTCCAATTCGAAATATTTGAAAATTCTAATCTAATGCGGCCATATAATGTTTTTGCATCTTGTGAATGAATGTAACTTGACAGCATTTTCAATTTGATACGTGGTTTGTTTCTTACAGATAGAAAAATGACTATTTTAAATATATATTCAAGCAGTTTGGAGTTATATTCTTCGAATATTATTGAGGATCTAGTTTTC
This sequence comes from Leptinotarsa decemlineata, assembly GCF_000500325.1. Lineage (NCBI taxonomy): Eukaryota > Metazoa > Arthropoda > Insecta > Coleoptera > Chrysomelidae > Leptinotarsa > Leptinotarsa decemlineata. Next base: position 30,395 of record NW_019292510.1, on the reverse strand, counting down.
GAAAAAAGACATCTTTTTAGATATAACGTTCCATAAACACGATAGTAATTAACGTAACGAATCCGAGAAATACTGTTTTTTTTGACAAAATTCTGGATCTGCGAGTCCAAAAAACGAACCAAGGAGGCAAATTACTTTATTATATTTCTTCGTAGAACAAATTTTTTTGTTTTAGCTATTAGTTCACCTCTGTTAGGGCCAGATATCAAAATTGATGAATCATCTGCGAACAAGTAAACCTTTCCATCTTTCACATGTTTGGGAAGGTCATTTATGAATAACGAAAAATCAGTGGACCCAAGACGCCACCCTGAGGAACTCCTGAGTTCACTAAGAAATCAGTTTCCTTCCTTCTAGGAATGAATGGAACCAAACCTCAATTTTTCCACATATACCGAGTGCATACATTTTTGTCAAGATGAAATTGAAGGAGTATCGAAAGCACGGGATAAGTCGAAAAACAATCCAATGACTAACTCACCTGCCTCCATCTCATCCTGTATCAGCTGAATCAAATCTCTAGTTGCAGTTTCAGTAGAATATCCTTCTCTGAAACCTTGTTGGTTTGGGCTAAGTATATTGAATTTTTTTATGTATTGGTTCAGCATGGGTGCCATCTCTTTCTCCAATACCTTTGACAATATACTCAATAATGCAACAAGCCTATAGTTGTATGGAAAATCTGTAAATTTTTTTTGTAGATAGGTGATACTAAGGATATTTTCAGCCGACTTGGAAATCGACCCAGTCCAACTGATTTATTCAAAGTATACGCCAAATATGGTGCAATTTTTGTGGCACACTTTCTCATTAGGTAAACTAGAATTTCATCTATTCCAGTAGATTTTTCCTTCTTTACTGTACTCTGTACAGTATTGAGAAAAATTGAGAAATTAGGAAATTATGTCCTTTCATTAGACAAGTTGAAAATATTCTGTTAATAATTACTATTCTTTTTTTGACAAAATATTTGCCCTGTTTTCAAATTGAGTATCTTGAAAATATGGTAGAAACTGCAAAATATAATATATTCCGGAGTACGAAGAAACGATCTGAAATGAAATGAATAAAGTTATACATGAGATATGTATTATGTAGCATAGAAACGTTGTTTAGGTTTAATGAAAACATATTCTTATCTTATTGTGATATTTATTTATTCATGAAGTTGCATACTTTTTTTCAAACAGGACATTTTTTTTTATATCGATCCTATATCCAGATATATCTTCAAAGACATTCTCTGAAGAAATTCCAAGGCCTTTGTATACTTTCATAATGAAGAACAAAGAGAAAGCTACTTTGGAAGCTTCTAGAAAGCTTTTATATCCGTCTTTATTTTTTTTTTCAAATAACACATGGTGAATTGACAGTCCCTAAGAAGCTGAAAAAAATACCAAGATTATTTCAAATTTCCATCTCAATGCTGATGAGAGCAACTGCTCAAATCGAAATTCCGCAGTTAGAATGAAAACATAAAAATGTTACCCCATTACATTTTCTGTGAAAATATTGATGTAAATCATATTTCCTAATCGATACGCACTTGAAAGAACACACCAGACAATAATACATCTGTATAACTATATAGATACTTGTTTACCTGCATTCCCAAGCACCACACTTTTCACAACGCACGCTTTGACCAAAGTTTTCAACTGATTCAGATACTTACTTGGTTTCAAAGGGATTCAAGTCAGCGCGGCGTTCTGAAAATGAAAGGTCACTGATGTACCACGTTTCTTGGAGGAGATTTCACACAAAATATCATGTAAATTGAACTCCACATGAAATTTGATTTATTTAATTTTACAACGTATTTTTACTCAAGTATTTGGTTCACATATGATATTCTGTGAATTCCATTATCACGTTTTTTATTATGTCAAATTGAAGTTACCCTATAAATATTGTGAAAATTACAGTATATATTCATGTTTTTCACAATTATTTTTAACAGTGTTAGAGGGCCTCATGTTTTTCTGTAGTGCTTGTGTTTTTTCCTCAAAAAAAAGACGCATTGGCAATGAATAATTCAGGTATAGGTTTGATTAACCTTCTTAAATGACATTGACTAGATTATTGTACATTTAAGAATTTATTTATCAAACTGAGTCAGAACAAGGAGGTTGAGTTTCCGTTCCACATTGATTTTTTTTATCTGATAATTCTTGAATGGTTTTGGCAATTTCAATTCTGTTTGTAGGTGTATTGTCTATATATTCTTCTCTTCAAGTTTGTTATTCATCCACCATTATCAACAAATAACGTCGCTGAAGTTCAACGAATGCTATGGCCTGTGTAATTTTTAAGATTCTCAGTCCAAGATACTATGGACACCAATAGGCCGAATCGAACATTTTCCTTTTTTTTTGTAATTAACAAAAAATCTGTTATTTGGAGTATGGAATAGCCGTAAAGATAAATGTTGCCTATACAAAAGCAGGTTTTTCTGCCCAACTACAACAATATATGTCTCAATATGTGTTTTGGAATTTGGTATTTTCACAAGCAAAAAGTCTTCCTTGTCGTTTATTAGATCAACTGACATTTTTGTTAGTTTTTCCCGTCTACTCGCACCAGTTAATCCAATAATTGTAGCTTCCTCAAAATAAATGAAACTAAGTTGATACTTTTGTATCCTACAATCATATTATTTTGTTAAATTCACCATTAGCATTAGATATGGAATGTATTTGTTGATCTGCTCGCCGTCAAAGATTGGATCGTTTCGTAGTTAATGCTACTACTACAACTATTCAATAACATAGAAATAGCACTCAGTTTTTATTTTTTATTTTACCCACTGATTGTTTTGGTGAAGGTGCAAGTTCTTGCAACCCTTGCCGATGTTTTTAGTTATTTCTACAATTTTCAGTATTTTTGAAAAACTTTTTCTTTTTGCAGAAGTGACCTTGTGTTTTGGACTGGTTCATGGCTTATGGACAACTGGAATTTCATTCATTACAATAAGACAACATCCAACGAGAGGCCTGTACAAACGCAATAAACTTAGAGACTTGAAAAAAATGGACAGTTCCCAACAAAACCAAAAGACCTCAGAATTTCATCGATAAACTTTCATTTCTTAACGAGTACTTGATTATTTGATAATACCATGTGAAAAATTAGCATAATAAAACCGCGAGTCTGAAGACTAGTGTTTTTATTTGTTACAGACTGGTGAAAATAAAGTTTCAGTTTCAAAAATGAACTGAACATTTCTGAGAAAATGTTAAGATCGAGTTGTATTCACGAAAATTATTACCTAAAATATTATCAGGTGAATGCTGCAATACAAAAACCGAATCAAATCAATTGTATCAATGACACATAGATGTTAGTAACATGACTGTTGGTTTTATCGCTATCAATTTTATCGCGGTTTTCCTCACATGAAATTCAATGTTCGTGTGAAAGTGATTTTTTGATAGAATTTCTTCTAAAAGTTTATATCTGAAAGGAATGTATGTGTGTATATACATATTTTTATAATAAGTGTTCATTGTCGTTATTACATTTATTCCACTTTTTTGAAGTTTATTTATATTTTTGATCGATGCTGGTGAAGAAGTAGGAATATTTTTTTATCGATGTTTTCTGGGTATTTGTTAACTTCCACAATCTGGAAAATATAAAAGTTATAATGGAGAACTATATAGAAGTGTAGAAGGGCGCACTTTTCAGTTTCCCCGATAAGTTACTTTGTAAAAATCAAAGTATTTTTCACAAAGAGAAATCTTCTATTCATCAGTAACTTGTCGTATTTAACAATTTTGTCTATCAAAAAAATTGTTAAAAAATAATACAATACTTATCTCAACGTTTCGGAGGCCAAAATCTGCCTCCGTCTTCAGAAATGGACAAAAAAATTCCAACATATTGGCAGTTATTCCTTTTTGATTATTTATTTCTTTACTCCTTCGACAGATGTCAAAGGAGTTTTGAAATATGAAATTATGTCAATGTTACTGAAGTTTTTTTCCAACACCAAATCGTTATTTTTACACCTCGACACGTGTTTCGATCACCAAGTGATCATCTTCAAGAGGAAGATAAAACTTTCATCTTCCTCCAGTAATATTCATTACTACACCAAAGGTTCCAAACAGTACATCATAAGTATGTCAATGTTGTTGATTGACAACTGAAACATTCGATCTAATACAAGGTGCTCTCCGATATCAGTCTGTTGCCATTTCGTCACTATCCAAATTTTTCTTCAAGATGGGTAGCCAAGTAAGGTCTATGTCCAAGGAGCTATTCGAAATACAATTCTCTCCAGATATGAGAATATACGCTGATTCTTTCAGCTTACGTCTCTTAGAGTGGTAATCATACATTGGTAATCATTCTTGTCCTATTCCATTCCACTCGATGTTCACCGTCTGATTTTAAAATGTGTTCTGACAATTTAGATCCTGTCAATTGTCTATTTTTTATGTAATCTCGATGTTCATTCTCACGCACTTTCAGTGGTCTCGAGGTTTCACCAATGTAACTTTTACCACAAGAACAAAGTATTTCATATACACAATTTTTTATTTTTTCTTCAGTGTTGTTGGGTTTTGTATATGTGAGCATAGATCTCAGTGTATTTTTTGTTTTGAAAGTAGTTCTAACAGCGTACCTATCTCCAATTCGTCTTATCTTCTGAGGTTTCACCAATGTAACTTTTACCACAAGAACAAAGTATTTCATATACACAATTTTTTATTTTTTCTTCAGTGTTGTTGGGTTTTGTATATGTGAGCATAGTTCTCAGTGTATTTTTTGTTTTGAAAGTAGTTCTAACAGCGTACCTATCTCCAATTCGTCTTATCTTCTCAGATAGTCCTGGAATGTAAGATATAACGTTAGTTGTGAAAGGTGTCGGTGGATGTTGAGTCGGTAATTATTGAGTTGGATGTTGTTGAATTTGTGAAGCTGTTTGTAGGAACATTTAGTTCTTAATTGACTCTTTATTTTCTATTGCATTCATCGTTGAATTTATAAACGAATCTGTATAAACGTTACCTTTCAGAACAGATTCAATTAATGATATTTCTTTTTTGAAATTTTCAGTTGAATTGTATATCGTTTTTGCTCTGTTATAAAGACAATTTGTTATAACTTTTTTAACACTCGCGTGATGATTTAATGTAAAGACAATTTATCATTTCAATTCCGAATTTACTTGTTAGATGAACTCGACTTCAGTATGATACTGAAAATTGGTTGTGGTGGCTTGAAATTACCTCTGAACAGTTCCGAAGGCGGTTACCTCCACAGATCATTTCTCTTTTCATCGGTCTACGGAGTACAAACCATCGAATTCCACCTGAACCAACAAATTTCTCCGAGTGGTCCTTCTTCGTTTCTAACGGAACGGCTATGCATACGACGACACAAGAAGTGAATAAACGTTTTCAGCCCAGATCTTTAAAATACTTAACTCTAGAAACGATGTTGATTCAAACTGGTTTTTTGTGTGGATCAAACGACTTTTTGAAATTTCACAAATGCTGTGAGGAGAAGGTAGAGTTACGCCATTCAAGAATTTCTTACGGTCATCAGATTACGACGCGATAAATATCCACTAAAGTTGCCACATCTCGCATTTAGAGTTCAGAGTTTAATTGACCACTGACAAAATAAGGTATTAGAAAATGAACGATTGAATGTGATTTGTGCGACGGGTTTTGGTCCGTCCGAGATGTTTCTTTATCTTAATGTAATGAAAGTTGATGGCAAGGAAAATCTTGAGAACACAAAATATGGTTCTGGCTGTTGAAATTCTAGTAGACGACCTCTATCGAATGGAGTCACTGATATTTTTATCCATGCAGTGTGGGATTCTTCAAATTCATTAATGTTCCAATGTTCCAAAATAAAAAAAAAGAAAAGTCTTTTTTTTGGTATTCGTGAAATTGAAATTCTGAACAGTTTGAAAGAGGGCGGTAGAGACGTTCAAAAAGAATTTGAAAATTATTTCACCGATGAAACAGAACAAACACCCCTCGAGAACTATGTTGAGATTCGCGACAATCGAAATGGGGTAGACCGCAAATGAATTGATGTACTTATATGAAGTAGTTGAGGTAGTTTACAAGGGGTTCTACTGGAAATCACTTTTTTGAAGTTGATTCACTTGCAAAAAACTAAAATGATGATACTTTGCCGCAAATAGGAAATATAATAGCAAATCACTGAAATAAATAATAAAATTAATTAAACTAATATCCAGCATAACTCGCATTAAACGTGAGTGTGATTCACAAACAAAAAATTTTATATGATAGACTTGGCCGAATTTCAGCTCTCTCTGGAAATTTCCAGAAAGAGCTGAGTATGATCAAACAAATCGCGGTCAACAACGGTTATAATGTAGAATTGAATAACTTTCCGTTACTAAATATTTTTTCAAATGTGGAAACTAGGATATAAACCAGGTAATTTAATGCATTGTCAACTCAGGTAAAACTCAGATACTTGAAATGTAGGTACATCAAATTGTAACATTAGGTATATGAAGCAGTGATTATGTAGAATATAGAAACTCGAATTGGACAATTTTAGCTTTCAGCTTCCCCATCTTTCAAAAATCTGCTAAGAAAGAAAGAAATTGAGTTCAACATGAACTCTTTGCAAAGATATATAGATCGTGCATAGAAGTTGCTTTAAGATACGAACTAGAAGAGGAAACCTTACCGAGATAACTAGTTTCACATGAACATAGAATGACATGAAAGAAAAAGTAATTTTGGAACAACTTCTTTCATATGAGCATTGAATTATACTCAAAACATTCTTTAAATAGATGAATGTTATTCATAGAAATAGTTACGAAATGAAATTTCTCCTATATGCTCTTGTATCTCCTATATGCAAACGGTATTGTATAAGTCAAAAACTCCATTACGACTTATCAACAGGGCTTTGTCATGTGTTACCAACCTTTTCTGTGCTGCACATTTTATTTGGTACGTAATCAATATTAGACATCAGGATTCCAGGACATCGGCTACGGAGACACATCTTCATCGGTAGCGGGAGGTTGCATGTCTTAATGAGGATCTAAAAGTGATTTCGAATTGGGGTGAAAGTAACCAGATTCAATTAATTGCCACAAAAACCCAGGCATCGGTTTTCTCCAAGAATATAAATATCTCAGAACTGGATATAATAATGTCAGGTCAGACAATTCCGCTTTCTGCTTCGATGAATTTGTTGGGGGTTAAAATGGACAACAATATGCCTTAGCACAATCAGGTAGCTGGAACTGCAAAGACTGCTTCTCAAAAGCCTGGAACCCTGTTCCCAAACAGAAAACTGTACCTACCTCAGCAACTTTTGATGCTCAGATCAGACTCAAATCAGACCTTCTTTGGAGTATTGTTCTCATGTATGGAGCTCTGCCCCCAAACATACCCTGAAGTAGCTGGATTCTATCTAGAAAACAGCCATCTGCCTGATTGGAGACGCGAACATCACGTGCAACCTTGATAGCCTGGAAGATTTGTCTCTCTTCTATAGATACTTTCACGAGAAGTGACTTGGCACGTTTGATTCCACCAAGAGCGATACATATCAGAAATACGCGACGGAATGTTGCTGCTAATCGTAATGCTACTTAAGAACTCTTTCATCTGAAGAACAACGTTTATGTGGAATAAACTTCCTAAGAATTTAATCTTCAACGATTCAAATCCAATGTGAATCGCTACTTTCGCACAGGCACCGCTCTGAGAGTGCCTTAAGGATTTTCCTGTAGTGCTTGTGTTTTGTCCTTGAAGAAAAAAGTATACGTGGGCTTTTCAAAAGATTAGGTGAATGTTCAAATTTCGTGGGCTACAGTCATTCAATTGGCGATATTTTGATTTTTTATGTTGGTACACTCATCTAGAACATATGTTCACAGTTTCGGCTGTTCAGCATGTTTGATTTGTGCGTGTTCAGTAATTTTCTGTTATCGAATGAAATGGATCAAGTAGTGTACATCGATAATGAAATTTAGTGCTCAAAAACACTTGAAATATTGACAGTGGCATACGGTGATTGTTCTCTGAGTCAGAAAAATGTTTACAAGGGGTACACGCTTTTCACAGAAGGTCAAGAAGATGTGAATGGTGACACTTGTCCTGGAGTCCCCAGCACATCAAAAACCGACGAAAATGTTGAGGAAGTGAAAAAAATTGTTATGGAAAATCTCCCAACTGTTAGAGAAGTTGCTGAGTATCTGATTATGAAGTCCAAGCTAAAGTCCAACGGTTGCAATGGAAGAACCCAACAGAGCGAAGACCAAAATAGCACGACGACAAATTCGATCGAATATTTTGCTCACTATTTTCTTCGATTACCGTGGTGTAGTGCATCAGGAGTTTCTTCCACATGGTCTTACGGCTAATAATACGAAGAAAACATCACGATAATGCACCTGCTCACTTCTCATTGCTTGTTCGTAACTTTTTAGTCAAAAAACACCGTTATCATACCTCAGCCACCGTATTCATCAGATTTGCTCCCCTGCGACTATTTTCTGTTCTCAATATTGAAGAGACTCATGAAAGAATGGCGTTTTGCGACGATCGGGGAGATAAGTAATGAATCGCTGAGAAAGCTCAAGGACATACCAAAAAGTGAATATCAGTACCTACTGCTTCAATGATTGGAATAAATGCTGGCCCACAAGTGTTATATCTGAGGAGGACTACTCTTAAGGGGACGAAATAAAAATTGATAAATGAATAAATATTTATTGAGAAAAATTAAAATTCACCTTATTTCTTGACCAGAGAGTACTACGTTGATATGCAAAAAACATTCGATCAGACTGATCAGCAAATACTCATCAGTAAACTTGATAGATACGGTTTTTCTTCTAGTTTGCTTTAGCTTTTTGTGACTCATCTTTTAAATCGCCTACAATGTGTTGAAATTGAGGTTTGTCAGTCGAATTTTAACTCATTCAACTCTGGAGTACCACAAGGTTCAAATCTTGTCCCACTTCTATTCCTGCTGTTTCATGATAACCTTCCTTGGCTCATGAAGTGTCTCAAATTATTATATGCTAACGATTCGATGATTTAGAATGCAATTTAATATAAAGAAAGATATTTGACATTGCAGAAAGATATTACAAGTATTCAACTGATGTTCTGAAAATTATATTCAAAATAGTAGAATATAATAGAATAGAAATTTATTCATACTGACTAACAAACAGAATGGTTTCCACTTTCATGATGCAAAGTTTTTCAATTTCCTTACATATAGTTTTCATCGAGTACCATTGATACAGTTAAAATCGATATAAAATATAACAATGTAAAACAATAACTTGAAAAAATTCAGACACATTTGGGCATTTGAAGGAGTTGTCCCTCTGTAATACTGAATATATCCAGTTCACAGGTCCTCACCATTTTGTTAAAGGTTTCGAGACAATGTTGAAAAGAAGACAAATTGTTTGAGACACAAAATAGATTGTCTCTTCTCAGTCTTACGTCAGGTACAATAAAATCAATAGTATAGAGAATTTCAGGTACTTTCAGTTTTCTAAGAATGTTAAAAACAAAAATCACTTCCGAGGAGTATTCAATGTGCCGAAAGAAACTGAACACACCAGTAAAAATGATCCCGAGAACTGTCATCTCATTGATTCTCTGTAAATTGGTGTGATTAATGAAATAGTCCTTGATAGTGGGGGACTTCCTTCGTGTGAAACTCATTATTTTGAATTTAGCTTCATTGAGAGATAGGTCAGATACTGAAAAGTGGGTAGATAGATTATTGAGATCGTCTTGAAGTCTATCAGAATCTTTTTCGCTTTCGATTCTTCTAAAAAGCTTGAGATCCTCGGCATATAGGAGAAAATGAGAATACACGACATACCGAGGAACGTCATTACTGAATAACACGAAAAGGAGAGGTCCCAAAATCGAGCCTTGCGGAACTCCTGAAGTAGCGGTGAATTCGAACGATGATACGTTGTTGAACTGTACGAACTAAATTCTGTTGGATAGATAGCAGTGGAAGAAATCAAGTGTGTTGTTTGTGAAACCAAATGCTTTCAATTTCAGGATGAAAACGATATTCTTTCAGAGAAAGATTGAATATATCAATGTCAGTGGTTGCTTCAATATCACCATTCATAGAATCCCTTCAGAATGGAATAATAAAATCGAAATATTTGGCATCACTTTTGGTCAAAAGCTAACCATTGTACCCCATTCGAAAAAAATCATCTCGTCGGCCAACAGAATGTATGGCTTCCTGGTAAAACAAAGAATTGAAACAATGATTTTCCATCACTACTGTTATGTCCGAAGTGAACTCGAATATGAGGCACTATTCAGTATCCTGGTAAACATTACATATTGTCAATAATAAAATCCTCAAAGAGATAAAGGAGGCTCCGCAAGGCGGCCAGTTACCAAGCCAAGCTGCGACATAGATCGCCGATGATATTCGTCCTCTGTCCCTCAGTGCAGCTTTCACAGCAAGGGAACTAGTGGCCAAACACAACGCATAAACCTTGTCATCGCCCTTACTTACTCAGGCTTGTTCTCTAAGGACAGCTGAATCCAGCAATCCATTTGTGGTTCTGCCCAGCACCACTGATGAGACCTTTGGTGGGTCGGAACAGTGTTGTCTGGTGTTGAATAATCAATTTGTTGCGTTTGGTTTTGAGCTAATTGCTTTGCAGTGAAAGCTACAGTGAAAGACAGAAGACGATTCTCGTCGGCGTTCGATGTCGATTCTTGGCTTCACTGCTGGCCGCCTCAGGGATCCGCGTGTATCTGTGATATACAAGGATTGAGTTCTCTGTCAGTCCTATAGATGGAGTCATTGCACCAATCGACTATACTGAACTGTCCTGAGAAATATGCCGCGGGTAAATGACAATTTTGAATTCCAATATACTCGTTCAAGTAGGTATGTTCTGCGGTTACAATACATGTGGGCTACTAACACCTTGTGAATGTTTATTAGAGTCAGGAAATAATTTTCATCGAGTCAACGACATGCCGATAATTATTCACGCCACAATTATATTTCTGTTTTTTCTTTATGGCTTGTTACCAATCGTTTAGTTTTATAACTGGGAAAATTATAAACGTACCAGGACAATTTTTTACTTTGAATACCTTGGAGACACATGCTTTTTCAAAGCTGCAGGCTCATAACTCCTATTACGCCAGCTTGTATCCTGTTTGGAACGCGTTCCAATAATGAGCGTTTATTTTTATTGCAAATAATGATATAATACCTGTTATATTTTTACATAATGGCAGTGAGTATTTTTGCAGGTAAACTGATTACTCTCGGGAGTACATATTCTGAATTCGGGGAGGCGTTCAAGACTGACAAGAATTTATTGCTACACTGATTTATAGTACAGGAATACTGGTGAAAAAGAATAAAGGGGCTTTCTTTCGGAAGTTTTTATTCGTTTGAAAGACATGTTGATGCCATTATATGTGGAATATAATATCGTTCAATGTGTGCCACGGCTTCTCTGGGTGGAGCGCATCAGAAACGTCAAATTTCCCATGACTTGGCGCATAAATCAGGCTGAATTTGATCGATGGCTTGACTTATGTTGGCTTTGAGGACCACTGTGGTTTGTGGCTTATTCGCATACACCTGCGACCTAAGAAAACCGTACAAGAAAAAGTCTAACGGAATCAAATCTCACGATCCCGGTGGCCAGTTCACATCATCTCCACGTGAGATGACCATGCTCTTAAATCGCCGTGCAGAATAAACAATGTACCATGAGCTTTGTGACACGTATCGTCTTCCTGTTAAAACCACATGTCGTTGATGTCCAGATCATCCAATTCAGCCCAAAGAAAGTTAGTAATCATCGGCCTATAGTGCTCTCCGTTGACACTGATGGCCTGGCCAAAGTCGTTCTCGAAGAATTATGGATCAATGACTCCACCAGCTCAAAATCCACACCATTATCCACACCAAAATCCACACCATTATCGAGACGCATTAGACCAGAGGTTCCCAAAGTCCACCGCTCACTTCGAGAATTAATTATTTTCTAGCGCCCCACAAATTTTTTCAGTTTACTACATCTTAAGGATCACAATCGCGCGCAGTCATTATTTTAATTATTAAAATATGTGTGTCATTATGATGCGTGTCATTGTGATTGTCTTCAGGCACTTAAACACTGAACTGAATTGTTTTAAATATTATACAGGTTGGATGCCGTTCATAAATATATGAATTTAATACATTCCTTTTTTTTAATTTCTATGCCATTTTTTTACTATAAGAAAATGATTAGTGCCAATTACTAATTATCAGTCAAATTTACTTTTATCTTATGAATACACTCTTGCATTCTGAGAACAGTAACACGTATATATTCATACCTTTATCTTTATTTCATTCATTTGACATTCTATACATTTCAGATTCTATATTTTTTTTACATTTTATACATCATACTTCATATATTTTATACATTTACCTTTTATATATTCAATTTATACATTTTACATTTTATATTTTCACATTTAGTCATCCCTTAGTATTTTATCTTGTATGTAGCTCATATATGTTTTCAATCTTCAATAAACCATATCGCAATTATTGTCAACCTCGATTATATTCCCAGTAATACAAATTATTCTATTATCTATCTTTAGTTATTTGGGTTGAGGTTTGGACGTGTCCATAGAATGTAAAAAGGTGGGTAATGAATTGAACCACGTATTCTGGGTAAAAGGTAATATGGTACCAACCAATTTAGGGGTAGTACAGGGAAGGGATAAATTTTGTCCAAAGTGATGGAATGCCGCATTTTCTGCTCCCATTGAAAAATTATTAGCAAATAATTCAGATACTGCAACAGGCTCCATTATATGTTCATTATCTTGTTGGAGAGAGTTACAAAAAAAAGTTACGGCCTTTGTATTACAAAATGACAATCGATGTTTTCCAATATTCCATGAACTCTTCAACATTTTGTAATGAAAATGAATCGATGGCTTTTTATCATTAGAGCATGTTTTTCATATAAAACCAGGAAATCTGTTCAGCACATAAACATTTTAGAGAGTTATTGTACCCCTAAAACCCCCCAAACTTTTTCATGCGTTATAATTGAATTATTATTGTGATGTGTTCTTAGCACGGCACAGAAAGAGAATCAAACCTTCCATCAAAATGAAAAAATTGCCACAGATACATAGATACACGCAAATAAGGTCACGAACCGGTACGTTATTTCGATCCGGTCATTGAAATCATCGGGTGTCTTATACCTTTAATTCAATGAATAAAAAGGAGGTTTGACCTTCGACCTAGGAAAATAAATTTGTGAAAATCAATGTTGACGATCAAACTAGCCCGCATATGCTCGTACCATCTGCCGAAAGTATGCCACACTATTCGAATTTTTTCCGTCGCACATTTGTATCCAGCTACTTTCGTAATGAACAGAACATAAGCAGGAAGAAACATCCATCATTTTGCTACTATGGTAAGGTCATAAATAAGTCGATATGTTCTTTCAGAATTCGAATTCAAATTATTGATATTCTTTCACATATAGTGAGGGAGCATACTTGAAAACTGGCTGTGAATCAAAATATATAAAAAAACAGTCTCAACTCAGGTATCAGTGCAGGATTCATCACAGAAGAAATTTATGCATATGCTGTTGACGATACAACTGCTGGATCGGTTTCGGGCTGTTTGTCCCCTCGTCAGTGCAAGGTAGTGCATATCATCAACATGAAGTCGATGGGTTCCCATAATTGAAAATCGAATTCCATTCAGAGTACCATTTCTCGAACAAGGCTGAAATGAACTACAAACAACATATTTTTCATCGCGCCATCTGCTGCTGAACAAGGTAACCAACCGCATATCCGAATCACCCACTTCCCTGTATAAAGAAAAAATCTTCATATATAGTAAGGGGGCATAGTTGAAGACTGGCTGTGGATCAATTTACCTAAAAGAACAATTCATTCAGGACAGTTTCAACTCACCTAAACTGTTGGTTCATGGACTAACGCCTGTCAGAAAAAACTACTCCCCTGGCTAATACCACTCAGGGCGTTGAATAATATCCAACAGTTGTCAGTGCAAGATTCTTTACAGAGCAACAACAGCATATGCTGTTGGCGATACAACTACCGGAATCGATTTTCTATTATTGGAACGGGCACACTTGTAGACCGAGTTCGGACTATTTGACCACTCGTCAGTACGATGTAGTGTTCTACATCAACACGAACTCGATGATCCCCTTCAGAGTCCTATAAATATGTGGTAGACTCATAATGTTCTAGGCTCATTTCCGGATACTCTGCTAGTATTTTTTTAAGGACAAAACACAAGCTGGAGACTAAATCCATTTGGAAAAACATTCTCAGAAAGTTTATTCTACATGAACCCAGTTCTCCAAATGAAAGAGTTTTCAAACAGTAAAGTTCGAAGTGTACTGAGCTGAACCTCAAAACGATGAGCAGCCACAGTCCGTCGCGTATTTTTGATATGTACCGCTGCTCTTGGTGGAATCAAATGTTTCAAGTCACTTGAACACTCCCCGTGTGTATCAAAATACTAATGGAAATAGCTCTTATTTCTGAAAATTCAATTCAAAAATTCATGTATAGCTTTGAGGGCGAATTCCTGTCGCACAGAAAAACTGGCAGGTATGTAAACTTTCGCCTTTTCCAAATTAAACAAATTTCAATCGTGATATTTCCATGAATGTCAATGCTGTGTGATATTTTTCTTATCAAACTCTGAATGAAAATTTATTCGGTAAAAATTATCAAAGCTGAAAACTTCTCTAAGAGGAGACCGAAAATCCTGAGGTGACAGCAAATGACTAAGACTTCGATATACTACCTTTATTATCGCTGTCAATGTGAATATCACTTCCAATCTTCAAATTTGAATGGAACAAAGTGTATGTGACATATCATCGACATTTTTTATTCGTTTGAAAGACGTATTGATGCCATTGTGTGTGGAATATAATATCGTTCAAATGCCCGACTCGGCTTCTTTGGATTAAGCGCATCCTAAATGTCTAATTTTCCATGACTCTGGCTCATAAATCAGGCTGAATTTAGCCAATGGGTTATGTTGGCTTTGGGAACCGATGTAGTTTGTGGCTCATTTGCATACACCTGCAACCTGAGAAAACTCCACAAGAAAAGTCACACGGGGTCAAATCTCACGATCTCGGTGGCTAGTTCACATCACCTCCTTGTGAGATGACCATGCTCTCAAATAGCTCGTGCAGAATATCCAATGTGGCATATCCTGTGTGGCCCGTAGCGCCATCCTGTTGAAAGCACAAGGTGTTGCTGTCCAGATCATTCAATTCACACCCAAACAAAGTTGGTAATCAACAACTTATAGTGCTTGCCGGTGACAATGGCCTGGCCAACGTCGTTCTCAGACCAATGACGACGCCAGCCCAAAATCCACACCAAACTGTGGCTTTTTCGGGATGCGTTGGACGCTCTTGGATCTCATGTGGATTGGTATCATCCCATATTCGACAATTCTGTTTGTTCATGTAGCCATTCATCCAGAAATTATGGTCAGTTGCCAACTGATTCAGAGTCCATTCAGCGAACACGTCGTTGTATACAGTGTTTAAAAGACAAATGGAATAAATTCATTATTTTAGTTTAGTAAATATATTATTTCGGTACATATTTTAACAAAATCGCGAAACACGTCAAATTTAAATTATAATTTGACATACTTCAACGGAAATATGCTACCCCTACCTTCAACCTCCGTCAAATGACAGGAACATCCCAAATTTTTTAAATGGGTGATAAGCTTGTGATATATCGTTTGAAAGGTATCTTCATTCTCTATTCAAAAATGTTATAGCTTTTAAGTTTATTGCAACGATTGAAATAAAAAGAATTAAAATCATGTGGTTACCGTGACTCGATAAAATACAATCAAAACTTATTTGACATTGAGATATTGATGTAAGTAGGCAAAAACCATATCAATGTTCATTTTAGATGGTATCCTTTATAAAACTGTATATAATTCCTGTGGCAACGTTAGTTTGAAACGCCTTGTCAACTTGTTTTGTATGATACAATATTAGTTGTCAGTATTTTAATTCAAGTTTAAAGTTCGTAAACTACAAGTCTGACAAATGGTTAGATTAACGGAAATGCATAAAATAACAGTTTTGGTAATGATTGGTTACGGAGATGAAACACAACAGGAAAGAGCTCGCCTATTTAACGAGAAAATTCCTAATTTACCGCCCATATTTCAAGGAACAATGAGCAGAATGGAGAAGCAGTTTCGTCAACTTGGTCATGTGGGACAGATAAAAAAGCAGCTGCCAATGCAATGGGTGATGAACTCAAATTAGATGTTATACTTGAGTTTGAGGAAAACCCACATACATCCAGTAGACAGGCATTCACTACATTCAATGTAAGCCATACATCGATAATAAACATATTAAAAATAACAAAATGCATTCCTATAAAATGATATCTACTCTGGAGCTCATGGAAAACGATTTTGGCAGAATAACTTATTTTTGTGAGCAAATGATGGACATGTTGGATAACAATATCATCCAATTAGGAGACGTTATGTTTTCTGATGAGTGTACTTCGTCTCTTAACAGTCATGCTACTGGTCAACGAAAACTCCTCACTGGATGTTCAAAGTTTGGGCAGGGATTGTTGGAAACCATATCATTGCTGTCTTCTTCATTGAGGACAATTTGAATGGCGATAATTATTTGGCACTACTTCAAATGATGTCATTCCAAGTTTAGCAAATTCATATCCTGATCCAGGAAACCCCTCAAGTTCCAGTAAATACGATATGATTCCAGCAGGATGGAGCATCACCACATTACCAAGTTAATGTCCGGCAATACCTCGATACAACATTTCCCAACTGATGGATAGAGAGACGAGGATCGATTGAATGTCCAGCACGATCACTTGATCTTTCATCATTTGATTTCTTTTTATGGGGATATGTAAATACAAATGTGTACAAAACTAATCCTTCAGCTTTGAATGACTCGTTTCCTGTACTAGTTTGTACATGTTCCGTGTTGAATGTTCGTCATATTCTTCTGGACGTTATTTCGTACGTCCATATATTGCCTGCCTCCTGTGATTCAGTGTCTCACATTCGCATAAGATGTGTGGAGCTGTTTCTATCCCTTCGTTGCATAATCTGCAGCTGAGGTCTCCATTATACAGCCCCATTTTATTCAGGTGTCCTCTAAGCGGATAATGACCGATTAGTAACCCTGTAATTATTCTTAGCCGATCCCTACTATATTGAAGTAGTTCTTCGGTTGTTTTCTCGGACGGTTCACTAATGAAGGTTCTACTGTGTTTGTTGCCAGGTACTTTGCACCTTGCCTAGTTTGTTGATGGCGGTCGCCTGCTTCATCTTTGGCCACCAGACCAGAGATGCGTATGTTATCATGGGTTCAACCACCATCGTGTATAGCCAATATATCATGTCTGGCTTTAGCCCCCATGTTTTTCCATAGGTGCGTCTGGCGAGCATCAGTGCTACCTCCGCTTTTCTCTTTATCCTGTCCAAGTGTTGGTTCCAGGTCAGTTTGGAATCTAGGATTACTCCCAGATATTCAACCTCCCCCGACACTTGTATTTCTTCGCCTCGAAGTTTTGGAGGTCCGAGACCCTCCGTTTTAGTCCTCTTGGTGAATGCTACTATGGTCGATTCGGATGTTAAGCCCTTCTTCTTCGGTCCATATTGTTATAATATTCAGGGCCTGCTGCATGCATCTCTTCACTACATTATTGTATTTGTATGACTTAAAAAAACGAATAACGCTTGCGATTAGGTCGGTCACGCGTGATATTTTAAATCATGTTAGAAGACAGCTTTATTCGAGATTAAAATGTTGCCAAGACGTTTGCGGTGAACATTTTGAACATCTACTTCGTTAACATCCATAGTTCTTTTTTGTATTCTACATTTCATTACGTTCTGCATTACATTTTAGTTTTTGAGTGTATTTTATTCAATTTCGGTAACCACATGATTTTAATTTATTTTTTCTTAATTGTTGCAATAAGCTTGAAAGCGATAACATTTTTGAATAGAGAATGAAGAGGTTATTGGTCGATTGTTTACTTAACCAGTGGACTCAAATTCATCCACCACATTGCGAATAGTCCTCTCGGTGGGGCGATTATAGCGATCGTAAAATATGCGAAGCGCGCGGTACGTTGTCCAATCAGAACACACATTCTGCTGAACAGACCGAATAATCTATAACTAATTTGACAGATGCAGCTTCAACAAGATGGCCATTATCAATTGTCAAATTTTGAAAGTCCCTATTGGAAGACCCCATACAAACTCCATTCAACTTACCAGCATGTGATGCACTGTTTAAAACCTTTGGTGTAGTAATGAATATAACTGGAGTTTTTTCCCAACACCAAACCATTATTTTCAACAACTCGGCACGTGTTTCGATCACCAAGTAATCATCTTCATGAGGAATATTGAACCAGCCTGGATTTTGTAGTTTATGAAAAAGCTTCTGACTCAAAAAATCCATGTTGACAATTCATAGTTCTCAGAGGTATGACTGTTATTAAAAAGTGGTATATCAGCTTTCAGCGCTTCCATAACGAAGAAGCAACTTTGTAACGAAATATCTGAATGTTCTTCGAGTTACTACTATGTAAAGCAGGGTCCACACTATGCCGCGGTAGGCCGAGCGGGTACGTTCGGGCCGGCACAACGTTCACACCGAAAACGAAGCCGACCGGGTTATTTCTACCTACATTATTTTGTTTTATCACCAATACTGGTGACTTGTCCGTCATTCCACTCCATCACTTAAAATGAACAATAAAAAACCCTACTTAAACAAACTGAGTCGAATACAGGTTTAATTGTAACTCAAGCCGCTCGGGGTCGCTCGGCACGTCCCCACTCTATATTTTTGTTCGGCTCGGCTCGGCTTCCTTTGATCTGTACCTACTTTATGCGGGTTGGGATCGGCACGGCCCGGGCCGGCATTTTCTAACCCAGCAAAGCCGCCCGGGGCGTCTACATCAACGCGGCTTAGGCCGCCCGGGTCAGCCCGCCCGGCCTACCGCGGCATAGTGTGGACCCTGCTTAATATTTTAAATACACATCAAACGATACGATAAAAGTTCTCTGAAAAAAAAAATCTGAAAACTTTTCTGTGTGTAGGCCGACAATCCTCACGTAACATTTTATCGATTTCATTAGATAAAATTGAACAAGATAACGGACCTTACCAGCGCTCAATACAAAGTTATAAATAATATATCGTGATCGGTCCTAATGTATGCATTACAATCGAATTTTATTACCGATGGTATGTACGCTCCTAAAAGAATCTAAGAGCTACTGTGGTACCTCTCAGGTTTCTTTTGGCGGTTGTTATGTTTCGGTTTCAGGTCCTCATCCATTATGACCGCTTGACGTGCGACATGCAGGAACAGCCCCGTTGTCCATTCAGGAATGCTACCGTTCGATATTTATAGCCCATCTAGAATACATCTTATACCATCTTTATAAGATAAATTGACGCTCTGCTCACAAAAAAATAATGAATCTTTGTTCTGTGCTCGAAACAAAAGAGTTCGATCGAACGTTTGAATGCTGCTATATCTTTTTTTTATTATTCGAACTGACATCAATGTATCCGATATTAGAAGAGAAATTCAATCGGGGAAACACAAAACGAAAAGTTATAGCTGTATAGTCTAGTTGGAAGAGGAGACGTTTTTTTGGATACTCGGGCAAAGAAGAGACTAGTCGGTTGAAAGTTAGTCAATTGGAATTTGTGATTGATACAAAATCAGCACATCGTGAAGGGATGAATACAGTACTGCTTAGAATATAGTACCTACAATATGAAATGTGAAAAAAAATTCAACAAATATGATTTCTTTTCATCTATAATAACATTGTTGATTTTATTACTTCACTACAACATGCACTTAATTCAAAATGCGTTTCATAGTAGCACCTTCAATGGGGAATGTTCCTCAATTTGGGTTATTACAGGAAATGCAAGTTTGAACAAAATAAAGTCGAGTTTAATTTAATTCATGAGTTTTTCAAATTCACTTAGAAAAGTATTCTAATTCACATATTGGCAACAGCGCCTATATCAAGTTGAAATAATTTATACGTACCTAGATATTCTACTTTAAAAAAGGAAAATTATCTTTATAAATCAACATTTAAAGCAAAATATAAATTATAGTTCAATACCACCTCCACTAGCCACATAAACAACAGTTGTTTTGTTATTTATTTATATAGAGGAAGATAGGTTGTGTGCACAAAGTGTCATATGTCACAGAATGTCTCGGAACTCGGAACATAAGTAAACAGAACAGCACGCCTCTGAAATATGTCATCTTTGTTTGTCTCATACAGGTAACAGATTCATTTTCCTTTATTAGCTATAACCAATGTTGCCAAATGGTGAAATAGAAACAAATCCCTTTAAATGTTGAATGCATTATTTCATTCTTCTTTTTTTAAGTATTCACATAATTTTCTTAAGAAAAAGGTTGAAATGATAAGTTTACAATGCGTTGTTTTAGAGCTCTTTTATGAAAACTACTTGATTTTCATCAGGAGGAACATTCCCCATTCAACTGGTACCTTAAACTCTTTTAAGATGACGAAAAATTATAAATTATTTCACCACTTGTATTTGTGACCAACGTTGCTGCAGTTTCGTTCTATAAGGATATTTTCAAACGAATACAATGAACTTAACTTGAGTCAAGTTATATTGGTCTGAACTAGGTGAGCAGTTAGATTTTAAGAACACTACATCACAGTGGTTCCCAAACTATGGGTCGCGACCGACTAATGGATCGCGGAAGCAATTTGGATGGGTCGCGGTAAAAGATTAAAAACACTTAATACTTTTGAATTGTTTTACCCATTTTGGATGAAGGTTAAGGGAGAGTATCGAGTCCTTTCGAACATAGCCTTAGAAGCGGATGGGGTTTTCAATCACATATTTGTGTGGGAGGGCATTCTCCAGCTTTCAACTTTCAGCTTTCAACCCAGATATATAATCTCTTGTAAATCGTGATCACACCAGCTCCACAAGTCACATTAATTACATAAGTGATCGTTGTGCGATTTTGTAGTTTCTGTAGTATTATTATTTTATTTGAATCAGTTGCGTTTAGGAGAGTGGGAAAATATTGGAAATGTGTTTTTTGATCTCAACAAAACACAAGCACTCCATAAAAATCCTTGATGCCCTTTCAAAGCGGTGCCTGTGCGAAAGTAGCGATTCACATTGGATTTGAATGGGAAAACGTTCTCAGGAAGTTCATTCCAAATGAACGCAGTTTTCCAAATGAAAGAGTTCTCAAACACTGAAGTTCAAGGTTCAACTTCGAAACGATGAGCAGCAACAGTCCGTCGCGTATTTCTGATATGTACCACTCTTGGTGGAATCGAATATGCCAAGTCACTTGAACACTTCCCGTGAAAGCAGTTCTTCATCAGAAATGAATGTATTTTGGCACTGTTTTTGAATGTTTGCCCAAACCAAAAAAAGTTTGTAACTTATGATGAAAATCTTTCATCGGGTTTCAGTGTATTCGACTCGATTCGAATTCGACGACGCTAAACGGTATTTCTATCAGCTGACTGCTTTATATGCAGAGATAAATAATGAATGTGGCCAAGTGATTTTATTGTAAATGTATGCGCAACTTCAGAATTTTTATTAGATTTATGGAATAAATTGCTTCTGGTGTGTATAATTTTCTTCAAACCACTTGTATACTACTGAATTGATAATTGTAATTTAGCTTTCATGAACATGCCCAATGCAAAATTATTTAAGAATTGAGGATTTTTTGATATTCAAGAACAACTTTGATCACAGAAAGTGCAGTAAATGGAGCGTTAAAATGAAAGAACTTGAAGAAGTCGTATGACCAACTATCCTAATTCAATTCCTAATCAAATAATTGTTTTTATGAATGAGTTGAAATAAAATACTATTGATGATGATCATTTATCATTTCTACAAATCACAAATTTTGCATAAACGTTGTTACTGAGGATGAAATATTATGAAATAATACATGAGGCAGAGTCAAAATATGCTTTATTGTCTGAAGAGTCATATCTTATTGACAAAGCTTGGTTAAAATAATTAGATAAGAAAAACAAACAAACAAAATAACACATATTAGCTACTTAGTCATATGAAACTATAAACTATAGAATAATATACAATTTCAAGTAGATACTGAATATATGTATATGTAAGAAAGTAGGACAGAAACAGTTTGTATTTACTTAGCACAATACAAAACTTCAGGAAAATAGCCACTTTAGGAAAATATCCAGTAATAATGTACTTTAAAAATTTCCAATATTGATTACATGAACTGCATTGAAAATCAGACACAAATCCATCAATCAATCAATCATGCTTCATTGTCCAAGAAATCCTTATTGACAAAGCTAGTAAAACTTTATAAAGTCAACAATGTTGAAGTTTAAAAAAATTGAAATCATGATATACAGTAAACAATCATTATAGGATTAAAAAATGTACATATACGAATACAAATAAATAAAACAATATATAAACCATTACAGATAATAAATAAATAAATCATTACAGATATGTAAGCATCTGAAATACTAAGAGTTAAAATACATCATCGTAATATTCCTTCAAGTCACAGTTGGCTTTATGCATAAGTACTCCTTTAACCAATTTTCTGAATGTTTTTAAATTTGTTATTGACCCATAGCACATTGGAAAGTGGTTGTATATTTCCTTGGTCTCATATATCAAAGAATATTTTGTAATTGCTGATTTTGGGATTGGCAAGGGTAAATTCCGACTTCCTCTCGTGTGGTAACGTCTGTCATTATTTGCAGCTGAGTTGGAGTATTTTT
>NW_019292509.1:0-50809 GCF_000500325.1 Leptinotarsa decemlineata | reverse complement strand
AAAAACACCCAAAAAAGGCTTATAAAAATACTTTGGTTTTGATAACATCTCATGCCCATTTATTGAATCTTTTGTTGTCATTGTGGTCCAAATTACGACGCGAAATTCACTAAATCGTAGACTGCGAAAGGCCGAGTTCTTGTGAACGAGGCAAAATCGACTGCCTCGGATTCTCCTGCATAATCTCACAGACAGCAGCAATATTTTTGTCAGATCTTGCGTTTCGTCGACGTACGGGTATTGGTCGATCGTTTACTGAACAAGTAGACTCAAATTTATTCACCACATTGAAAAGGCGAAGCGCGCTACGTTGCCTGTACAGAACACCTATTATGATGGAATAATTTTATTATCTACACGTGTGGTCGAATGTCCACAGTGAATTGACTGTAACAACTGGTACAACCGTAACGTCGTGAAGCAGTTCAGTATAGAATCCTCTTTCTTATTTAACATTATTTTCAATTGCTGCCCCCCCGTGTGGTCACCTGGATCTACACTGCATTAATAAGACCTCTGTTGACGTATGGAACCATTGCATGTGGGCCGAAAGTTCTACAAGCAACTTCGATCCAAAAATTGTATTAAATACAGTCATTGGCTTGTTTGAACATCACAGGAGCCATGAGAACAACACAAACCGCGACAATGGAATTAATTACTGGTCTGACCCCTCTGGACCTGTACGTTGAGGAGGATTCGTTAATGGCCATGGTACGATTGCGCACGGCTGGTGTGAACCTTGAAGTAGGAATGGGTCAATTGAGGCTGAGCCTATGGCGAGAAGCACTTACTATGCAACCTCTGCTGCAGACAACCAGAAATGCAATCAAACCTAGATTTGTGTTGAATAAACCTTACAAAATACAAATAAACAGAGAGTGACATGCAGAACAACACAGAGTCAGATGCTACAAATTCAATACGCATATACACAGACGGCTCAAAAACCAAAGAAGGCTCAGAATATAGAGTGTACTTCAGATCACTAAGCCCAAGGTTAAGTGGGAAATGGGAAAAAATACCAGCGTGTTTCAAACATAACTGGCTGGTATCTCAATTGTAATGAAAGAAATAACCAGGAAAGGAATGTCTAGCAAAAACATAACAATATGCACTGATAGCAGACAAGCCCTATTAACCTTGAATAGACAACGTGCTACCTCAGGGCTAGTACTATAGTGTCACCAAGATTTAGCCAAAACTAATAACATTATCCTGAGAGGAACGACAGCAGTGAAGGTAATCGCATTACCAACTCTTTAGAAAAAGAAGCGGCTGGACTGAGAATTTTAGGAGTCAGTGACACCTACAGCCTGATAACTTCGACAATTGCGAAACTAGCCAAACGTCACAAATATGCCCAATCACCAAAAAGATGGGATGAAATCAAAGGATGTAATGTTGCCAGGATCACCCTGAGCAACCCTGGGAAGCTGGCGCCGAAGAAATATCTGTTGATGACCAGGAAAAATCTATGCTTTCCAACTGGCCACTGTCAACTAAGGAAACACCTCCATAATATGGGACTAGTGGACACACCTCAATGCAGGTTGTTTGATCAGAAAGATGAAACTGTCAGGAATGTCCTATGCGAGTGTCCGGAGTTATCATCAATAAGAGAGTGAGTGTTCAGCGAGTTTTGACCTGTACGTGCCGATATAAAGGACCTAGTGACCTGTCCACCTTCCTGGAAAGGACAGGATGGACGATGACCTAGGAGGACAACTCCTCGGGTGCCTACACTCACCCCTCCTATTATACAGATACAGAATCTGCAATAATGTTCATTATTTATTTTTTATTTTCAATGTATCTTATCAACAGTTTACTAATTGCTAAATTCATTCATTGATTCATTTTCATTTCAGGTCACAATCATTTGTTTTCCTCGTCATTATTCATCGTTACACCTTCAAATTTCACAGTCACTGTTTATTCTTCTTTCATATTATTTTCCTCATATTGGAATACTTCAAAATCTGATATTATGTCATTCGTTTTCATTTCTCCTCATTGATTTCGAAATTCGTTAAGATACGGAGTTTCACGAAAATATTTTCCTCTGAAAGACATTTCTAGCGAACAAGCTACAAAAACAGCACAACTTATCAAAGTAACAGCCAAGTTGAAGACTCTCGGGATTTTATTGTCTTATTGAAGTTTCTCCGCTATATCGTGCTCCTAGGATATACTTATTGAAGTATCAAAATTGAACTATCTTCGAGGATAATATATTGTTCATTCGTTCTGTTTCTGTATCAGAGTGTCTCAGATGATGTGGTTTAGGTTTTCGGAAAGAAAGAGCGTCTTGAAATCTCATTATCGCTTTTAGAAACATGGTCTGGGTGCTTTGGGCTGAAATTGAATCTTTACTTAGTCTATAAGGATTGTATCAGTACAAAATGGATGATTATATGGAAACTCATTAATTTTTTTCTCACTTTCAGGCGTCAGAAAATGAGAAAATAAAACACAAACGAAATAATTACCGTTCATTAATAATATTCATAACACACCTAAAAAATGGTAATATCGTCTGTGATTTTATCGATTTTTTCCTTCAGTAGTTTGAATGACACGGTGGCCAACATCTTTTCAGTTTCTTCAGTATCCATCTGAAACAAATTCGTTAAGGTTAATTTTTTTTCTGCAGCGATATAATACGAGAAATTCTGAACTCTACTGCGAAAGTATAGTAGCAGAAGGACAATGACTAACGACAAAAAACGAGTGGGTTCCTGTATACCAAAAAATTGGGACTTATCTTTGAATATTCAGGAATGTAATGAGCTGAATAGAAAATATTTGAACAGAAAATAATTGATAACAGCAGAAAGTGAAAACTGCCTCAAATTTCAACCAATTTTGCAGTTTACTGTTTGCTAACTTGCTAACATTGAATTTAATGATATTCGAGTCAATTTCGATAAAAAACTTGAAATTCTTTTCATTTCTGATGCTCTCAATGCCTAAACTACAGAGCACAAAACTTTTGAGATTGTTTCGTGACAGAATTGGAATGATCATTGATATTTTCATGTATCCTCATAGGCATCTTCTAAGTAGCAAAAAATTTGCTCTGAAAAATTATATTCAATTCGTGAAGTATTCATATTTGCACGAGCTTGGCATTGTCAACGTCTAATTCTGATACAATTGACCATCAATGCTAGTGTTACACAGGGATCCAAATTGTATCTAACACTATTTCTCTCATAAGAATACATCAACGATCTTTTGAAGAAAATTACAAATCCAGTATTTTGTTTTGCTGTCGACAGCACACTTTTTAGATAGCTCATAGTTTCCTCAAGATTTCTAATTTCATCAACTGTTTCTATCTCCTGAATTCTCGTGAGCAGTAAATGTCCATGGGATTCCGTAACAGAGCCTATGTAACTCCGCAGCTTTATCGAAAAACTGACGAATAGAATAGTTATCTTGACTAGTGTCCCATTTTCATTTTTGGGAGATCTTGAATTGTTCTTTAAAATTGAAAGATTCCAAACCAAGTCACGAAGTTTCGATTGTTAGTATCCATAATCGTCTTCGGGTGATGGTTGTTGCTTGTATGTTATTTATTTTCAATTTCAGTTTTTTGTTTAATAAAATTGTTATTTTTCGGTTAATCTTTTTCAATTTTTCACAGATTCTTTCCAAGATTTCAAATCAATTTATATTATATTAGACAATGAAAGTCCCAACTGATGAAATACACCACGAAACATTGTCAACCACCTTCAAACAAACGATAAAAAAATGTGTCGTCAAGAAATTTTCGGTAAACCTCTTGAAACTTAATATAGATAGATCTTTGAAACTGGGTGGCAATATATTATAAATATTAACATTCAGTGTATTGATCGAGGATTTGTGTAATTTCAGCCTGTGTGGTCTCAAGAGATTGGCACCTCTCGTGTCACGTTCATAAACCTGTGATTTGGTCCAATGTTCATTTTTTTGGTTATGAATTTCCAGTAAAGACTGATATATAAAGCTACAGGGTATCTTCATTATGTTTAGTTTTTTGAAAAGAGGCCGGCAGGCATATTTGAAACAGGCATTTAAAATTATTCTTGAAACGAACCTA
Organism: Leptinotarsa decemlineata; assembly: GCF_000500325.1. Taxonomy (NCBI): domain Eukaryota; kingdom Metazoa; phylum Arthropoda; class Insecta; order Coleoptera; family Chrysomelidae; genus Leptinotarsa; species Leptinotarsa decemlineata. Next base: position 46,716 of record NW_019292509.1, on the reverse strand, counting down.
AATACAAAATTTAATCCTCCGAAACTATAACGGTATGGAGGAACAGTGATGAAAAAGTAATGTTCATATGTAAACGAAACTCTTCTATACTCAGTGCGAATAGAAGGGGTAGAGTATTCAGAAATCCTTTTTATTGTAAATCAGTAACATGAAGCAAACCTACTTTGGGAATTTTATCCTCCGAAAATATGGCGTTACGGAGAAACAGTGACGAAAAGATAATTGTCATATTTAAACACGCCCCTTTGACCCCCACAGAGAACGCCCCAGTTGGAATATTTAAAATTCGTTTCTGGATGCGTATCTGAGATCTAAGAAGCACTTTTATACCAAACTTTAGCTTTCTAGAACTCACCAGTACAGAGAAACAGAGATAAATAAATATAGATAGTACAAATCACACACAAATATTGCTACAAGTATTGCTAAGGACGTACTTGCGGCCTTCCATGCTTCCTTTTTTGATTCCTAGTAGTTATGTGATGTACTGTTCGAAACATTTGGTGTAGTAACGAATATTACAGGAGTTTTATCCCAACACCAGTTATTTTAACACCTCGACACGTTTCGACCACCAAGTGATAATTTTCCTCTTAGAGATGATCACTTGGTGATCTTTCTCTTGAAGATGATCGAAATGATCGAAACACGTGTCGATGTGTTAAAATAATGGTTTGGTTTTGAGATGAAACTCCAGTTATATTCCCTAGTGGTTACATTCCTCCCAACCTCCTCCTCCTAACCTCCCAACTATGATTTTTGTCCCATTAGCTGACCGGATTTCAGGTGAAACTGAGCTACATCACAGTGGAAAATTATCAGTAGATGACTAGTTACGAGGGCTCCAATGAAGAAAAGGTATTTGGCCCAACTTTTGGCAATATTGACGAATTGAAAGAAACAATAAAAGGGGCTTGCATGGCTACAGTTCCACAAATACTGGAAAATTGCCATAAAATACTATAGCAAGAGCAATCATGTATTCAAGAAACAATGGATGGCAACATCTAATGAGATATCGTCAACGGCGTAGATGGATATGTATTTTTTCAGCCAAAAAATTGGATAATTCTGGTTTTTGGCGGCGAATATTCCAAAAACAAGCACTGGACTGGAAAAGTATTATTCTTGTTTTCCAAAACAGTAAACATTTGTCCATTTCAACTGTCCTTGTAGATATTAACGTTTCCAAAATGGTAACAGTGGGATCAGCCTTGTATATTCTAGCCGATGCTGAATGAATTTCAAATCAAAGAAACACGTTCTTGTTTGGAAAACTTCGAGTTTGTCTTCACCTCCTTCTGGAATTTCAATTATCCGGATTCACATCTCACCTGATAAATCGTTCTAATCCGGAGTTAAACGGACCGAGCTGATACCATTCATTAGGCATACTAAATCATCTCTCCAAATATGGCCTCTGCATTCTCGCATGCAGAGAGATGCGAAGTTCCAATTACCCAGATTGGTAGTGAGCGCGACAAATTTGTTAGCACTATATTCTAATATTATCGGGTAGTATATTTTGAAGGATATGTAAATGGATTCATTTTGATCCATTCAACGTCCAGATGGCAATGTTGGCGTTGCACATGCAGCGAGGGGTTTGGTAGAGATGCTTTTAAACATGTAACGTAGACCGCTATCGAGTCTCTCTTGGACTCCTGAGGGTCCACCTGGACCATTTTAGGAATAACTAGTTTATTGTATACCTAATTTTCCATGAACAATCTTATGACATCATATTATTGAACACAAAACAATCCGATAACGTCATTTCAGGTTATTTTGATAGACTACGTCGGTCCACATTATTTTGAAATACCATGGATATCAAAAAGTCCCAAAGGGATGTATGTGTATATATGTATATAGTAGGGAGAGTGAGTGTTTACCCACAGCACGTAGGCCACATGTGACCCATTGTACATCCTCCCAAGGAGTTGTCATCGTCCATCCTGATCTCTCCAGGAAGGTGGAAAGGTTACTAGCAAACATCTCCTTCATATCGGCAGGTGTAGGCCAAGACTCGCCGAACACACGCTCTCTTTGGTAACCTTGAGATATCTCATGGCGGCCTCCGCGAAAATTTTGAAAGGTGCAGCAATATTACCGTCGTTGCGTGGCTTCTTCAACCTTCCTGGGGTTTCCCTACTGGATGTGTTCAAATGAGGGCGCTTTTCTACAGAGGCAGCCGGTTTCTTGCCTTTATTCAAGGCGGAGATCTTGGCGCTCGTCGCAAGAAATGTCCTTGCTGTTGGAGGTGGAATGGGAGAGGAGTAAGGTGCACTTATAGTTGCTGCCACTCCTGCCTCTTCAGCACCCTTTCTCCTTTTGGCCTCGGCGCTGCAAATGCCTTTGTATCACATCACGAGGTTATCTGCTATGTCCAGCATAATTGCGAGTAGTAGATTGGGGTGGACATTTCTGTTTATCCCCGGTCACCGCCTTAGATTGAGGTGAGCACTTCTGTCCAGCTTCGGAATTGGTTTTTGTTGTGTCTGTTTTGTTTGTTTCATACATGTGTGTTTCCAAGAGTAGCAAGGGAAGAGTTGGTCACCTTTAGCAAAACTCCACATCACCAGAGGTAGGCTGTTTACAAAAAGGTTCCGCTCAGTTCCCCATAGGGTTCATTCGTAACCGCATATCACCCTGCGGCCATTCAGCTGTCGACACGATTTCTTATAGCTTAGCTTGAGTAGGCTGGTCCACGGTGGCATGTTTCGCAAAGGCTTTTGAGAAGTTTCAATTCCCCGCACCCTACTTATTACTGCCTCTGATCAGTCTGGCGATCTCGTCCGTAAGGCTACATATTGGCTTTCCGGACAGGGCCCCCAGTCTCCTGCCCGTTCCCCTATATACCACCAGGGGACGCGCCCGATAGGTAGCCCAACCTACGGGGTCCCACAGAGATATTTCAATTCATGAAATCTCTGCAGTGGACCTATCTGTACACATCAAGCTCTTTTTTATCGGAAATTCAGATTTGGAATAATAAACTACTGTATGCTAGTTTATGATATTTTTTTGTATCAACTTTGAGACTCATATAGAGGAACTGGAACCTTATTTCTTTCTATCGATCAGCGTTCAAATTCATGGAAATTTTAAGTGATTTGTGCTAACAGCAACGCCATCTATTGGATTCACAAAAAACTGGAATCAGATTGTTTTGAACTGTCAAAATTAGATATACAGGGTGTAACTGAATAAGTGTAAAACATTCAAGGTGGTGATTCCTCATCGAAAAAAAGATAGGATCTTTCATATGAAGAAACTTCATTGGAGCATCCCTTGTTAAGATACAGCCCCTTGAAGGGGGTACACAAAATTAGTATAACAATCTTTTTTACATGCATGAAAAAGTTACAATATTGAAATCAACCTGACGTTTTGTACTACCAAAAAGACACTCAGCCAGTAATTCATTTGGTTTACCTCATAGTTGTAAGGGGTGGAAAACGCAACCCCTAAAATTTATATCCAATGTAACTTTCTGTCTTATTATTTGTTTACCATTCAGAAAATTATTTTCGATAACCTGTTTCATTCTAGTCTCTTGGGTTTTTGCCCAAAATAAACCAGTTCGCAGCAAAACATTGTTTAACGAACAACTACAGATATACATCGTCATAAATGCGAACAGGATTTATTGTTATTTTGTAGTTAGTACCTGCATTAAACGATCAAAGGGTAATAAACAAAACTAATTTATTTATAAGAAAACATGCAACATGTAGAAATCATAGTAAATATTCTATATGTCTACCATCAGACATTACGCATGCGTCTAGACGTCGGCGCATTGAGCCACGTATTCGCTCAAATATTCCTGGAGTCTCTCTGATTACCCTACATGCATCTATGATGCGGTTTCTCAAGTTCTCTACATCGCGAACAGAAGTACGTTGCCTCACCATTTAATCGAGGAGGTGGAAAATGAGGCCCAATTGAATCATCTCCAATAACTCCGATCCACACGTTAAGAGAAAACTGTTCTTGATGGTTAGTTTCGACAATAGCGTAAGGGTTTTCATGAGTCCACATGTGGTAATCATGAAAATTAATAATCTTGTCCTGAGAAAAACTACATTCGTCTGTGAATTCTATCGTCATCAGAAAGTCACAATTTCTTCTAATCATTTCCAGCATGCAATTGCAAAATTTAAGACGGTTCGGAAAGTCTTGCGGTAACAGTGCCTGTACTCGTCGCAGATGGTAAGGGTATAAGAGTTGTTACTTTAAAATTCGAAATATCATGATCAACATTTAGCTGGAAAGCAATCTTTCTAGTACTGGTAGTAGGTTGTTCTTCAATCAAATTAAGTACTGCTTCCTCAAGCTGTAGTGTTCGTACTTCTCGATGGCGACCACAATCCTGCGTTCTTTTGTCGAATGAACCATATTCTCGTAATCGTTGATGGAGTCGAGCAAATATTCTATGTGAAGGATGCTGCCGTTGAGGATACATTTCAGCATATCTTCTAGAAGCTTCTTACTCATTTCCCTGCGACAGACCGTAAACGTAATGCATATCAGCCATTTCCTCATTTGTGTATGCCATTTTAATAACGAGTGAATTATTATAGTAACAAATTAAGAACAGAACAACAATACACAATTAGTATTAATTCAATTTCGAAAATCCACAAACTGACAGCGTCATACCAATTTGATTGTCGCTATCGCTAATCGCGACCTACTAGATAGATTAGTTTCATATTTTCGCATTTATGACGATGTATATCTGTAGTTGTTCCGAAAATAATGTTTTGCTGCGAACTGGTTTATTTTGGGAAAAAACCCAAGAGACATTTTTTGTTTAGAATGAAACAGGATATTGGAAATATTTTTTTTAATGGTAAACAAATAATAAGACAGAAAGTTACATTGGAAATAAATTTTAGGGGTTGCGTTTTCCACCCCTCACAACCATGGGGCAAACTAAATAAATTTCTGGCTAAGTGTCTTTTTGGTAGTACAAAACGTCAGGTTAATTTCAATATTGTAACTTTTTCAGTGCTTGTGACAAAAATTGTTAAACAAATTTCATGTACCCCCTTTAAGGGGCTGTATCTTAACAAGGGATGCTCCAATGGAATGTCTTTATATGGAAGATCCTATCTTTTTTTCGCTGAGGAATCACCTTCTTAAATGGTTTACACTTATTTAGTTACACCATGTATACTATCAACAAAGAAAATGTGCCTACATCCAATTCATGAATTGGTTTAGCAATAGCAGTTCTCGAAATCTTGAAATCCCAATCTCCTTGAATTCTGCACACACAAATAGACAATGTGTATTCACCTCTCAACATTCAATATTATCAACCCATGCAATATATTCTTCTTGCAATAGAATCATTCCGCATAAGGTGTTCTTTACCCAGTAATACGAACATCGTCAGGTAATTTATGTTTATTATGGAAATATGTTTTATCTCTGATGCAGGAGCTGGGAACATGCAAGGTGATTCGTTTCCATGCTATTGTAAATCTTTTACGTGGTTGGAAAGAGGTTATTAGACATTATATAACGTTTACATAAATGAACATTGTTATATTTCATGATAATGGTTTAACAAGGATAATTGAATAGCTGGATGATTGAGAATGGGTTTATCAGAGAGCTATTAACACATAAGCGGGCTATGCAGCTTGCAAGGATTTGGACAAGAGAAATCACAGAACTGGATTGGTTGATTACATGATTATAATGTTTGGAGGAGAAGAAAGAATGAATAGGGTTTCAATTTGGGAGAGAAGAGTTGCTAATTCATCAACAAAACATGAATGGGGTAACATTGGCTCGTTTGAATAAAAATGAGAAAAACCTTCTACTCGCAAAACTTGAAGCATATGCTATATAGTTTATGAATGAAATGTAAGTAGAAGGTTTTGCTCAAACTTGTATTAGAAGCATGAACATCTACTCATGTTTAAGTATTTGCTCAACTTGTTAGGATTAAAATGTATGCTTTGCTTACTTAGTTGAGCATTTTCTCCAAAATGTTTGCATCTTGTTAGTAGGAAATGCACCTTGCAATAAACTGGTCATGAAATAGCAGAATTATTAATGTGTTTGTCTTCAGAAAATTATTAAATGTTTCACCATTTTGTAGTGGGTGACGATATTGATTTCACATTCTATGGTTGGGAAGTATTTATTCGTCAGGAGCTTCAAAATGATGTGTCACAAGGCCCCCCTTTCCATTTAATATTTTTTTTCAGATTGTGACCAGTCGCCATCTTGAAAGTTTCATCTGCCAATTTCACTTCAAAATGAAGTATTCATGTATCGATTTCATTAATTCAAATTTTTTGAGTTGACCCGTATATTACGTTGTTTATCGTTTTCAATACTGAATGTTTAAAATCTGTTTGAAATCTGTTTTTTCGTTGATCAGCTGTCGCCCCCATACGGATGACAACTCTCAGAAGTTGAGAAACTTGTGCGAGCTAAGGACTAACGAGGTCTTACCTTTCAACGTGTGATTTCTAACACGGTTGCAGAATCATCCCTGCTTCAACCAAATAAATTCTCTCGAGAAAAATAACTGGTCGAGGCGGGAATCGAACCCACGATCTTCCGATCGTGAGTCGGGCGCACTACCACCGCGGCCAATTCCACATGAATGAGATATAATGATTTCTATGTAATATTCATGTATAAACGTTGTTTTCTCGGATAGACTTTCTCTTCCACATTGTATGAGAATTAACAAAATATTCCAATATGACACGGACGTACAAATTTTAATTACGGTTAAACTTTGACCAGATGGTATTCAATACTGATTCTATATTATCTACCCTTCTAATGTGTTAATTTTAATTAAATATCTTAATTAACGCATTTTCGAAGTAGTTGCGGTTTGACACTGCCCAGCTTCAGGCATGTTCATTGGATTGTACGGAATATTAAAAAGTTTGTTAATTCGTTACATTGCAGTGGTTTAACTGCCGGGGGTAAAAATTCGAGTTATGTTTAGGAATGTTCAGTTCATGAGATTATTAATTGAAATCATAAAATGGTTTTCCAGTATGTGACTGTGGAAAGACTTCCGTCACGAGAAACATGTAGTGAGTAGTAATTGAAATTTTTGGTACATGTGAAGCATGAAATATATTAAATTCTTTCGCTGGTTGAAATCTTCATGGTTAACATAAAGTATGAAATCCATAATAACATTTTCTTGCACTGGTACAAATACGTAGATGATATCTTAGGGTACAAACAGGTAAGTAGGCAAGTTCGTTGAATATGTTAATGCCATCCACCCGTCAATAAAATTCACCACTGAGAGGAAGGTTAATAATTCAATGAATTACTTTGACCTAACTATTACAAGAAATGACAATTTTCCACATTAAGTTGCTGCATTCAATAGTATGCTTCACAGACTATTGAATATTCCACTGTCTGAGAGTAATTTCCAGAGAGAGATGAGTTTGATCAAACAAATCGCGGTTAACAACGGTTATAAGGTAAATATTCTAGACTCCATTCTTTCCAAAAAACTAGAAAAGCAAGTCATGGACCTTGTCTAACCAAATTCAAGATGCGATAACGTCAGTTATAGGACATTGTCATATTTGGGTGAACCTACCAATAATATTGCCCGTTTCTTTGAAGAAAGAATGCCTAAACGTAGCTTACAGAACGAGCAATAGTGTTAGTAAATTTATTAAAAACAATAAAGAAAAAACTTTGGTGTCGGATAGATCAAGAGTAAATAATCTTACGTGTGGCTCTTGCCCAAAACTATATATTGGCCTGACAGGGAGAATGTTTTTCCAAAGAACTGAAGAGCACAGCAGTAGTTTTATAAATAAAAAGACCAAATTCACATTTGCAAACCACCTTTTAGCAGAAGAACATGAGTTTAATGATGAATACGACGTATTACATTCAGAAGAGACAGATTTGAAACTCAATCTTGTAGAATATTAAGAAATCAATGATTAATTAGAATTGGATAACTTCTCAGTTCTAAATACTTTTTTAAATGTGGAAACTGGGATAACTGGGATAACGTACCATAATTTCAGTTTACACCTGATATCTTCTCAAACCAGCATTCCTATTCATTTTCATGTGGATATTTTCGAATATCAATTGTGCATAAATCAATAAACCCAAACGTACGCACCTGCAGGTATAAAACGACCCGAAAGTTCATTTGTTCGCAATACAAAAATAGAGTGGAGTAGGTGAAGTATTATAAACCTTGCTATACCAGCTGCGGCAAAGCATAACGAAATCACAAAATTTTGTTTGAGATTTCTGTTGGGTTTTGCATCCATAATGAGCTAATATCATCTTTACTTTCAACTATAAGGAAACAGAGTTCAGTGACGCTTTCAGAAGCTGCGAATACAACGAGAAAGATGATAGCTTTGTTCTTTATCCCCCACTCTCTTGCTCGTTCATTATCATTTTCTCTACGATATAATTTCGCATTTTCTCACCTACCACATGACACACCTCAAAACTTGGAACCCATTCAATTCTCTTTACATACTCATTCTCCATATTCGTTCAGACAAAGAGTGCTAAAACTTGAGCACTTCCAAACAATTTTCTCCACTCATCGCGTTCACCGTTTAATGCTTATTAAACTTCGAAGGCATGTTTGAAACTTCAATTATCAATTATAATACCCTAACGTAAATATACAGCATATGTAGCAGCTTGCCGAGGACTTACATGGAACACGTTAATACGGAATAGGCACAACTTATCAAAGTAACAGCCAAGCTGTATACTCCGGGGATTTTATTGTTTTCTTGAAGTTTCTTCGCAGTGTCGTGCTTTTCGAAAAGACTTGTAGACTGCAAGTTCATGCTGAATCTTCTGGGGGTCATTTTATTAAATCTTTTTCTACAAGGTACACGTAAGAATCTTGAAAAAGTGAAAAGTAGCCTACGCGGAGAAACTAGATTGTCAAACATTTTATAGATTCAAATATTGATTACGACTGGGAAATTTTTCGAACATAGAAAAAAATGAGACAGGCAAATAGAGAACCTTTTCGGAAAGAAGCCTGTATCTTAGTAACCCGTTTCATAAAATTATTGTAAAGGGTGATTTTTCATGACGTGAGACATAGACGTGGGACAAACTGTTCACCGAAGGCAGGTCTTAATTGAGCCATTGTTTCGCGTGCCGTGTGGCATGTGGCACCGTTTCATCAAAACCACATATCAGGCATGTCCAATTTTTCCATTTTGGGCAACAAAAAGTCGTCAATCATCACACGGTAGCGCTCGCCATTCACAGTAACGTTCCGGCCATTGTCGTCTTTGAAGAAGTACGGCCCGATGATTCCACCAACCCATAATCCACACCAAACAGTGACTTTTTCGGGATGTATCGATAGCTCTTGCAATGCTTGTGGCTGATCTTCACTCCAGATGCAAAAATTTGGCTTGTTAACGTATACATTCAACCAGAAATGAGCCTCGTCGCTGATCACAATGTGTGGATCTTCCTCAAACTTTGTCACCGCCTTCTGTGGAACGTCTTGTGGCTTCAATTCTTGCACCAGCTGTATCCTATAAGGTTTAACACCTAAATCCTTTCGCAAAATTTTCCACGTAGTAGAGTTACAACGGCCCACTTGCTGCGAACGGCGGCGAATCGACATTTCACGGTCATCACGAACACTGACGGATACAGCCCCAATATTCTCTTCGGTTCTCACTCTACGTATGCGTGTTGGTAGTTTAATGTCCAACAATGTAAACTGGGTTCAAAATTTAGTAACAAGCTTCCGAATAGCTTCCTCAATGGGCCGACGAAACTGCCCATAAATTGAAAAAAGTGCACGATGCACTGTCTTCACCGAGTATGAATTTTTATAATAAAATTCAATAATTTGCAAGCGTTTTTCATTCATAAGTCGATTCATGGTTAAATTATAGACCAAACTGAATAAGTTTGACAATGACACAAGACACAATTCACGCGTGATCTGTCAAAAACAGTGTTGCCAAAAAGATACCAGCAAAAAAATCACTCATTACTACAAATACAAATAAGTCATTTGCAAAAAAGTATCGAAATATTGTGAAGCAAATATGTTTGGTGAAAACATCGGCTTTAAATTTGTTTCTTTGCTTTTAATCTGTACTAGTAATTACCTGACCTGATCCTAATAATCACATTCATGCTAAATAAACGTTTCAATGAAAAAAATCAGTAACTGAGCCAGGAACATGTTCAGTTATCAGACCTATCAACAAATTACCATCAACTCCAAAAATTCTCAAATAACCATTTCATGAACGAATGTATATTTATGCAAATGAAAACAAATTACTACTACCATATCAACACGGATTTAGGTCAGGTCTTAATACTACTACTGCGCTTTTGGAAATAACAGATGAAATTATTATATATTTGGATGAAGACACAACCCAACTATTACTGTCCATCTATTACAGTTAGGCCTCTGATGCCTCTGATTCATGTACTGCGTGCTCCAAAATAGAATACTTTGATATTCAACGAAAGTCTTTTTTTTTGGAGGAAAATCAGTTTTTTATCGACCTTTTTTGGGTATTTTCACCTTCCACAATCTGTAAAATATGAAAATTGTAATGAACAACTTTAAACAAGTGTAGAAAGGGCAAAGTTTTTAGTTTACTCCGATAAATTACTGCGTGAAATCAAAGTATTTTTCACAAAGAAAAATGTTCTATTTATCAATACTTACAATACAATACTTATCTTTACGTTTCGGATGCTCAAATCTGCCTTCGTCTGCAGAAATGAACAAAAAATTCAAAGATCTTTGAAGCTGACGAAGAAGCTGAGAAATAAATAATCAGCCTAATCTATGATTTTTGTGGGTATCTAGCTTATTCTACACGAACATTGTATGTAACTTTTGTAATATGTATTTTCATTATAATTTTCATATTTTTCAAACTGTGGAAGGTAAAAATACCCAAAAAAAGGCCTATAAAAATACTTTGGTTTTGATAACATCTCATGCCCATTTATTGAATCTTTTGTGGTCATTGTGGTCCAAATTACGACGCAAAATTCACTAAATCGTAGACTGCGAAAGGCCGAGTTCTTGTGAACGAGGCAAAATCGACTGCCTCGCATTCTCCTGCATAATCTCACAGACAGCAGCAACATTTTTGTCAGATCTTGCGTTTCGTCGACGTACGGGTATTGGTCGATCGTTTACTGAACCAGTAAACTCAAATTTATTCACCACATTGAAAAGGCGAAGCGCGCGCTACGTTGCCTGTACAGAAAACCTATTATGATGGAATAATTTCATCATCTACACGTGTGGTCGAATGTCCACAGTGAATTGACATTATTTTCAATTGCTGCACCCCCCCGTGTGGTCACCTGGATCTACACTGCATCAATAAGACCTCTGTTGACGTATGGAACCATTGCATGGGGGCCGAAAGTTCTACAAGCAGCTGCGATCCAAAAATCATATTAAATACAGCCATTGGCTTGTTTAAACATCACAGGAGCCATGAGAACAATACCAACCGGCAATGGAATTAATTACTGGTCTGACCCCTCTGGACCTGTAAGTTAAAACAAAGTTGCGTTAATGACCATGTTGCGATTGCGCACAGCTGGAGTAAACCTTGAAGTAGGAATGGATCAATTGAGGCTGAGCCTATGGCGAGAAGCACTTACTATGCAACCTCTGCTGCAGGCAACCAGTAATGCAATTAAACCCAGGTTTGTGTTGAATGAACCTTACAAAATACAAATAGAACAGAACACAGAGTCAGATGCTACAAATGCAATACGCATATATACAGACGGCTGAAAAACCAAAGAAGGCTCAGAATGTAGAGTGCACTCCAGATCACTAAGCCCAAGGGTTAAGTGGGGAATGGGAAAAAATACCAGTGTGGTTTAAACAGAACTGACTGGTATCTCAATCGCCATTAAAGAAATAACCAGGAAAGGAATTTCTGGCAAAAACATAACAATATGCACTGATAGCAGACAAGCCCTATTAACCTCGAACAGACAACGTGCTACCTCAGGGCTAGTACTGAAGTGTCACCAAGATTTAGCCAAAGATGATAACATTATCCTGAGAGGAACGACAGCAGTGAAGATAATCGCATTACCAACTCTTTAGCAAAGGAAGCGGCTGGTACCCAGGTAGGTACCCAGTGGTACCTACAGCCTGATGACTTCGACAATTGCGGAACTAGCCAAACGTCACACCTATGCTCAATCCCCAAAGGGATGGGATGGAATCAAAGGATGTAATGTTGCTAGGATAACCTCGATCATCCCTGGAAGCTAGCGCCGAAGAAATATCTGTTGATGACCAGGAGAAATCTATGCTTGACAGTAGGATTTCCGACTGGCCACTGTCAACTGAAGAAACACCTCCATAATATGGGGCTAGTGGACATACCTCTATGCAGGTTGTGTGAACAGAAAGATGAAACTGTCAGGCATGTCCTATGCGAGTGTCCGGAGTTAACGTCAACAAGAGAATGTGTGTACGGCGAGTCTTGGCCTATATCTGCTGATATAAAGGAGATGTATCCCAGTGACCTGTCCACCTTTCTAGAAAGGACAGGATGGATGATGACCTAGGAGGACAACTCCTCGGGAGGATGTACAATGGGTCACATGTGGCCTAAGTGCTATGGGCCTACACTCACCCTCCCTACTATACAGAAACAGAATCTGCGATAAATTTTCATTATTTATATTTTCAGTTTACTGATTGTTAAATTCATCCATTGAATCATTTTTGTTTCAGGTCGCAATAATTTGTTTTCTTCATCATTATTCATCGTTATTGTTTCAAATTCTACAGTCATTAATTATTCTTCTTCATTTTTCATATTATCTGTCTCAATTAACCCATCGGAATACTTCGATTCTGCTATTATGTCATTCGTTTTCATTTCTCCTCATTGATTTCGAAATTCGTTAAGATACGGAGTTTCACGAAAATATTTTCCTCTGAAAGACATTTCTAGCGAACAAGCTACAAAAACAGCACAACTTATCAAAGTAACAGCCAAGTTGAAGACTCTCGGGATTTTATTGTCTTATTGAAGTTTCTCCGCTATATCGTGCTCCTAGGATCTACTTATTGAAGTATCAAAATTGAACTATCTTCGAGGATAATATATTGTTCATTCGTTCTGTTTCTGTATCAGAGTGTCTCAGATGATGTGGTTTAGCTTTTCGAAAAGAAAGAGCGTCTTGAAATCTCATTATCGCTTTTAGAAACATGGTCTGGGTGCTTTGGGCTGAAATTGAATCTTTACTTAGTCTATAAGGATTGTATCAGTACAAAATGGATGATTATATGGAAACTCATTAATTTTTTTCTCACTTTCAGGCGTCAGAAAATGAGAAAATAAAACACAAACGAAATGATTAGCGTTCAATAATAATATTTATAACACAGCTAAGAAATGGTAATATCGTCTGTGATTTTATCGATTTTTTCCTTCAGTAGTTTGAATGACACGGTGGCCAACATCTTTTCAGTTTCTTCAGTATCCATCTGAAACAAATTCGTTAAGGTTAATTTTTTTTCTGCAGCGATATAATACGAGAAATTCTGAACTCTACTGCGAAAGTATAGTAGCAGAAGGACAATGACTAACGACAAAAAACGAGTGGGTTCCTGTATACCAAAAAATTGGGACTTATCTTTGAATATTCAGGAATGTAATGAGCTGAATAGAAAATATTTGAACAGAAAATAATTGATAACAGCAGAAAGTGAAAACTGCCTCAAATTTCAACCAATTTTGCTGTTTACTGTTTACTAACTTGCTAACATTGAATTTAATGATATTCGAGTCAATTTCGATGAAAAACTTGGAATTCTTTTCATTTCTGATGCTCTCAATGCCTAAACTACAGAGCACAAAACTTTTATGATTGTTTCGTGACAAAATTGGAATGATCATTCATATTTTCATGTATCCTCATAAGCATCTTCTAACCAGCAAAAAAAATTCTTTGAAAAATTATATTCAATTCGTGAAGTATTCATATTTGCACGAGCTTGGCATTGTCAACGTCTGATTCTAATACAATTGACCATCAATGCTAGTGGTACACAGGGATCCAAATTGTATCTAACACTATTTCTCTCATAAGAATACATCAACGATCTTTTGAAGAAAATTACAAATCCAGTATTTTGTTCTGCTGTCGACAGCACACTTTTTAGATAGCTCATAGTTTCCTCAGGATTGCCAATTTCATCAACTGTTTCTATCTCCTGAATTCTCGTGAGCAATAAATGTCCATGGGATTCCGTAACTCCGCAGCTTTATCAAAAAACTGACGAATAGAATGGTTATCTTGACTAGTGTCCCATTTTCATTTTTGGGAGATCTTGAATTGTTCTTTCAAATTTTTGAATCTTATTCTTTCTTGAACTCGCCAATTTCATTCACCTGCCGAATAACTTCACCAATGAGCTGGACTAACTAACCGTAGTTGACTGACACATGACATGATTTTAAAATTTTCCGTAATTCATCTCACACGGATATTATAATAAATACTTTTTTGATACATCAATATCAGCACATAGCAGAGGGAGTAAATAGTATGCGTTAACAACATATATATGGAGTGGTTCGAAACTCTGGCCATTGAAGAAGCCCACAAGAAGCCCCGAGTCTGGTTGAGATACGTTGCCGACACCTTCATATTAAGGAACCATGGGAGAACTAGAAACGATCCTGAAGCACATCTACAAGACTGTAAGTCCCTACATCACTTTCACAATGGAGAAAAAAGTCTACAACGAATTGCCAATGTCAGACGTATTGGTGAAGAGGACCGACACTAAATGGAAAACATCTGTATACCAAAAACCTACTCACACGAGACAGTATCTGAACCAGCAATCCAGCCACCTTCAATCGACTAAGAGGCAAAGGAAGGTCTCGAAAAGGAACCAGGCAACATCAAAAATGACCTTCAATGGAATGGTTAGTCCAAAGTGATGGTGGAACAGACTTTGGCTAGAAGATAGCAAGAGCTTCACAAGATAGGGAAGCCGTCACAACCAGTAGGTACTTGTACTTCCCTACATCAGAGGACTGTCGTGAAGAATAAGTAGAATTGAGTCCAAGTATAATATCAATACCTGCATCCGATTTGTGGACACTATCCGTAGCAGCTCCACAAAAACTAGGCTCTCAAACGCGGACTGCGATTCCAAGAATTGCATTTCCTCTTCGATTCATTAATTGAAATAAGTGTATTCAGCTTTTCCAAATCCTTTTAAAATAACTGTGTACAATGCGATTATCCAACCACATTTTGATTACTGTGCTTCTATTATTTTCTTGTTCAATCTAAATCAAATATCTCAATTACGAAAACTTCAAAATCGCGGTATGCGAATTATTCTAAAAGTGAATAGATTCACTGAAATCAGAATTATGTTACAAATTTTGCGTTGACTACCAGTTTCTTTATGGTTGTATTACTTAACTATGCCATTTATGTATAAAATTCTGGATAACTTATCACCTCCTTATTTTTCCGAATTTGTTAGTTTAAATTTAAAAGTGCACAAATATGCCACAAGAAATCATATTAATTTGCATTTATGCAGGACAAATATGCCATGAATTCTTTATTTCTCAAAGGGTTTGAGTCAAGTCAGACTTGCACTTCTACGTATATTTGAGTAGATGGAAAAAACCATACATACCTTTGCTATATTGTCCATTTACAATTAATTCTGTAATACATGTGTGTTGATATACGTATGTTTATTTGTGTATATATGGGCTCTATTGTTTTGTTAATATATATCGCATCCATTTTCAACAACATCCATATCGATTGCAACATGTTTTTATATATTATTACTAGTACGCATATTTCACAATTGTGATTTTAAGTATTTTTGAAAAACAGTTATTGAAATCCATCCATAATGCTAGATAGAATAATACTTGGTAAGATAAAATTGATAAATATAGTATTTGTATGTTGTTTTCTGCTTTTTATCATTGTATTGGGGCTGCACCTATATTGCAATGTATTTTTAATAGCATATGTCGTTAATTTTCAAACTAAAAGTCTTCATTTTCAATTTTGAACTATATCTACATTTCAAGTTGTTTTTTATATAATTATTTTCAATTTCAATATGTTTTATATATTAGGATTACCTATTTCAATCAATATATTCTTCTTCTTCCACTTATTGAATGTTGATATATCATTTTGACGGGGCTCAGACACACCTTTGATAGCTCCTACTGGAATATTTGGGTTAAAGTGAATCTATTGAAAACACTTTCTCAACACCAGAACAAAAATTACGGTCTCTCGACGCGCGGTTCGCTAACAAAGTTAGCGTCCTCAGAACACTATTATGTCATAATTTGCTAAATTGATTACCGAAACACGCGTCGAGAAACCGTAATTTTTGTCCTGGTTTTGGGAAAGTGTTTTCAATAGATTCACACACACACGTGTCCATTTCAATTGATAAAATGGAGAGAAGCCGATAAGAATGATGTTATAATCTCAGAAAACAGTGAACAGAAAGGAACGATAATAATAAATGTCATTGAAATCTCACTTCCGACAAAAATGTACCTACGCTCATCGTTTTCCCACTGGACCTTTCATATGCTTCATTGTGTGTTTTTTTCAATAAAAAATAAAAAAAATGTATTCCCCGTGTGTTCCTAGAGTCAGTCTATCCGAACCAATCATCCAAAACTCATTGGACCAAATCAAAAGTTATTTACCTTGAAGTCAGCGAAGCAGCAAAAGACGAGACAGACCAACGAAACCGAATCATCCGTATGACGGCATCATGAATCAGGCGGTTCGGCGAATGTCAGTTGTCATCCGCACAAGAAGGATGCATCAGGTCCGGATTGCCATCTATTTATGTCCTAGTCAAATATTGCAAGTGATGTCCTGCGGATACGAGTCCATTGCTACTGCGTCCCAGGAGAGAAGGCCCTACTGTAAGTGTGACTCAATTAGTGCAATATACAATATCTCAAGGTGAATATTTTCAAATATGATTGCTTTTCGAACATTTAAATTATTTAACTGAGTATCAAAATTTGGGAGATTGCACTTAAAGTTCATGAAGGGAACGAAATCGGTTTTGTTGAGGTTGTTCGTTGATTTTCCGTAATGAAAGCAACATCAAATATTTGCAATAGATCTTTTTCTTCTTTCCTTCGATAGTTCCTGGTATCAATTGTCTTTAAGATTGTTGTACTATAATGAAACTCACAATAGTACCAGTTAGGTTGAGTTAGGTTAGGTCAAAAGTGAGTGGACCCTCCACCGCAACCCGCAAGGGTTTATTGTGACTCACACCTATTCACATTCGTCGAAATGAACCCAGTTTCTCGAAAAACCCGATCAGTTTGTATGAGGAGTGTTCTTTCATGTCAGATGATGAGAGTACGCCTCTGCAGTACCCTAAAAGCCTGATTCGATCATCAGTGGGGCAGGTACAAAGTATATGCTCTGCAGTTTCATCATTTTCCAGTTTTTTCATCAGTCCGACAGTGGCCTGTGTCAAGGCCTGTAAGACATGGTAGTTCATCTCTGCTGTAGTCCAACAACTGTTTGGTATCAAGCTTCGAAGGGTGAATAAACGCCTTGGAGTGAGCAAATCCTGGAAGATTCTGCCAGAAGCCCATAAATCTTCTTATCATTCAGGTGTCCAATCACTGTTTGATAAAGCTTGTAGCGATACCAAAAACAGGTTCTGACCCAATGAAGCTGCTTGCAGCACCCTCTTTCGCAAGGGAGTCAGTAGCCTCATTACCATTCAGGCCAGTATGGCACGGAATCCAGACCAAAGACAATCTGTTGAATCTTCCTACCGAGGAGAGTCGTTTTTGGCAATTTGCTACCAGTTTAGACATTGCTCGGTAGGAGCCAAGAGCTTCCAATGCCGTTCGTCTAAGAATATTTTTATAGACCTGTATATGAGGTTCGATCTCTCCAATCTCTCCGCACACAATTCAATAGCGTATATTTCCGCTTGAAGTGCAGTCGCATAGGTTCCTAGGCAGGTTGATATATCTGTCCTGAGTCAGCGAGAGAAAACATCTGCACCGGATCCAGAAGGTGTTTTTGATCCATCTGTGAACCAACAACTATCTGCTCTTAATATTTCCTGCTCCCAGAGGATCCAGTCCGCTCTATTCGGGAGCAGTACTTTATAAAGCAGTTCGTAGTTGGCATATTTAGGCATAAAGTTAGAGGTCATTTCCAGAATTCTGTGACTTCCAGTGGCAACCAACAGTCTGTTGCACTCTGCATTAAATTAATTTGTGCAGCTGGCAATATGCACAAGTCTATATGCAGGTCATCTAGCCTCTCCAGAAAAATGTTGAGAGGAGGTAGACTTAGAAGGATCTCCATGGCTGCTGACGGTGTGGTACTGATGGCACCACTGATGGCCAAACCTGTCTTTGTGAGCCAGACAGCTTCGCCTGGGCCGTTTTCTGTAAAGCCTCCGGCCACCAGGCAATTGCACCATGAGTGATCACTGGTCTGACAATCATCGCATAAATCCATTGGATTTGTTTGGGACCTGAGTCCCCAAGTTTTACCACAAATCCTTCGACATGTCTCTAGAGTCAGTCTGCTAAGTAAAACTTTTTCCAAGTGAGCGTCCCAGGTGAGTATCTGGTCTCTTCAAAGAGAAGACATCCATATATATTGACAACAATCAGGGGCCAACAATAGTACCTCAGGTTATTACTCTTGTCACTTTTAAGTTAACTGACATAATTTGAAACGCGTAATATTAGTAGATAATTTTTTAAGAGATATTTCTCGTAATCCCCTATTCTCCAAACCTTCAACAATGATCTGTCAGTTATGTTAGTGTATATGTGTATTTTTTCTTATATAATAATATATTTATGAATGTCATGTTCTGTTTACTGCTTCCTTCAATCTCAATTTTAGTTTTATATTTCTTATTTTTAATTCCATATATATGACCACTCCTATACAATACTTGTATTGTCCTTCTGGATAACAAATATTATTATTATTATTTTCATTTTTCTGTATGAGGTATATGCAAATATTAACATTGGAGATGTAGCCGCGGCAGTCTTCTGTGATTTTGCGAAAGCGTTCGACTGTGTTAACCACAATTTACTCCTGCATAAGTTGTATTATTATGGTTGTAGAGGAAAAACGCTCAAGTGGTTCCATTCATATTTAACGGGACGAAGTCAGATGGTGAGGACAAACGAACTATCAAAAAAACTAGAAATCAATTCGGGTGAACCACAAGGTTCAGTACTAGGCCCGATTCTCTTTCTTGTATATATTAATGACTTATTAACTATAGATGTATCTGGCAAACTAACTCTTTCTGCAGACGATATCACAATTTTGTCGCATAGTGTATCAGTGGATAATCTTCATGAAAACATATCCAGAGACATTTCAATTATAAAGTCTTGGTGTGATTCAAATTTATTATCATTCAATATCAGCAAAACAAATATGATCTCTTTTAAATGTGATCTTGACAATTTACCCTTAGCTAACGGAACTATTGAAAATAAAGATTGCGCTAGGTTTCTAGGACTTTATTTTCCACTTGAAATTATATGATATTCATTCAGATGGTTTGATAACTTGAATTTTCAACCCAATTTGACAAAATATTTATAGGTGTATCAATTGACACTTTAACTTGGACTTTTCCCTTTAACTAGGCTGTTCATAATTTCTCCCGCTGTATTTTCGTTGAATTCCTGAAAAACTTTTCAGTATTGCGGCCTAGGCTGTCACCAGGGTTAGACTCAAGGGTAGTCCGGTCCTGTAATCGTCGGTATCTCTTCGAATAATTCGTAACGTTTTCTATTCTGATTGATGTTCTGATCCGTATCGCTCAACCTGCCGATAACAATCGAAGATCGCGATATGTGCGTGGAACTTGAAACAAAAGACGAATCAATTATTCCAAGGATTTGAATGAGTTCTCATGAAATTTGGGATATTGCATTATCAGATTGACGGTCTTCGTATTTTCGATTCCACCGGTTAAAATGAAAATGAGAAGGATTTTTTGCTGATTCCGAATTGATAATGATGAGCTAGAAATGTAATTCATTGTTTTTTTTCGAAAGAACAAAAGCATTCATGGAATCAGGTAGATTTCTCAGGTAATCTTTCGGAAACTTCATTTACCATTATATTTTTGTCTACACATTGTAAAAATGGTCTCGTCCATGATTTCGTTCAATACTATCTATGAAGTTTGCCTGAAAAAGTAGTGATAGGTTTTACACCCATCAACGAAAGCGGTAATTAGAACGGAATAACCAACTGCAGTCTTATAAGTAAACTTTCTGTAATCCCAACATTTTTTGAATTCTGGTTAACAAAGTTTTTACAGTGGCATTGAAAAAATATCCTTATAAGTTAACAACGTGGATTGACACCTAGTAGGTTAACTACAACAATCCGAGACGGGCTTGAATATTTGAAGTTCATTTCTTTAGATTTGTTTACTGCCTGTCTTCAAGCATAGTCCACTGACTAAAAAGAAAGTTTTTTCCTTATTCAGAGGAATCGGGCAAATTTCGGATATGCAGTTGGTTATTACCTCGTACACTTCATGGAGTGACATTTTCTGTGAAGATTCCTGAACTGACGCCTGTCGAATATAATCCAACGCCCTTCATGGTATTAGCCAGGGGAGTAACTGTTTTCTGATAGGCGTCAGTCCATTCAACCTACTGTGTAGGTATATCTGAGCCGGCTTTGAAGATTTAAAAATCATTTCTTTAGAATGGTATTTATTTCAAAACTATTTATTATGTTATTATGTCTGTTTTTGAAAAATTCAAAAATGTCTATTAACGAAAATTTGTTCAAATGAGGACATGACTTATAACACTTTTCGAGGAGATAAACTTTGCAACATATACATAGGCATAGAGTTTGTTTCATTTCGTTTTGTGTTGGTGTTGTCTCGGAAATTTGGTCGTTGCAATGTATTTTGTTTTTTCAAATATGTATCTAATATGTCTCATGGTTTTTAAAATAGTAATATTATCAAAACAAAAAAACTACTTTTCGAGTCCTGAAGAAGAATCCAGTTGAATTCGAAACGTTGGCAAGAAAACAATTGTTTCATTAACAAAAAATTGATCCAGTTATCCAACCAACCTTTTTACAGAAATATAATTTTACTTATATTGAAAGAGGTATACTATTAGGAGACTTTAATTTTGGGAAAGACAGGTTCAGGCTCTCTATTACTATATCTTCATACAAAAAATGTATGAATCTCACAGAAAAACAAAATTATTTTCGAATAAACTCATTACGAAGTTTCTGTGTTTGCAAATGAGATTTGAAAAATCTCCTGTCAAAGTTACTTCTCTACGAAAATTCTGGAATTTATATATAACGTTCTGAAATAATGATAAAATTGATATATCATTGATGATTTTGTTCATTTCTCAACCGTAACATTGTGCCCCGAAGATGTAACAACTAGCCCAAATTGGGGGTAACTTGTTACAACCGACTTTTCTTGTTAAATTGTCCATTGTGAAGAAATTACATGAGTTTTAATATCTTTTTAATCATATTTTCAATCATATTAACGATAAAAGCAATCAAATACATAGTTTTGTCATATTGACAATTATCTAAAAATTGTAACAACGTGCCCCAATCTCCCCTAAAATAAGTTGTTTCCAGAGGGCTTCTTCTTTCTGTTTGTATCCGAAAGTCACTTATTTGCATGATCTACACACATTTGTGAAGAAGTGATTTTGAAATTGATTGCTTTCTTTGTTCCTTTCTAGGATTTTTACATTATTTGTATAAGGGTGGAAAAGTAGAAATATAAAACCTTTTTGTTCCATAATTTTACCATTTGACAATACAGTGAAACTCAAGACCAGTGAACATAAAATTCAATTATAAGATGAACATCATGTTTCCTTTGGTTAGTGTGCAATTTACACTACTTGTATATTTTCAGTGAGCTGTTGAAGAATATGGGGCAAACATCCTTACGGCATGTTAAATGAGTGAAAGCAAATTTTCGATAATACAAATATCACATCACCACTCGAAAGATTTTCGTTTCAAACTTTGTCGTGAACAAAAAGCCTTCAGTCAGAAACGTAATGCACATGAAAACTCGTGCCAGACAAATCCTGAAAAGGAGTTTCTTTGTACCGCTTGTAAGTCTGTCAGCTTATATGTCAGCAAATATGTTTCGTCAAATACATGCTGGTTTATGGAAATGCAAGTTTCGCTGAATTTGGGAATCCATACCATCATTATAATCTTTCTTCCTTTGAGAATATTTGTAGTGCAAAGGCAAGAAAGTTCCTGTGAAAAATTTGCCTTTAGAACTTTCCTGCAGTATTGTGCATCTCTATAAATAGTTCCAAATGAGATACAGTTTCTGAAACGCACGATCAACAATAAAAATGAATGTTCAAAACATAAAGGTGAAGCAAATCAATCAAGGCAATTATTTGAGTAATTCAAGTTGTGCGTTTTTTCTCGAGTTTCATGATTATTTGACGAACCGCAGCGAAATCATTTGTACTACTGGAATGAAGGTTTTGCAAAAAATATGATTGGCTAAGATTGGTTCAGGAAATATCGATGACTTTTGCTACGACTATTATGGCCCTTGAGGCTTTCATTCTAGTTCAACACAAACACAAACATTAGGCAGTAAACCCTGCTCCATCAGTTTCAGAGATATAATGAATTGATGAGTTGCAGGTAGGTATTCGAAAGGAACAACGGTGCAAAGAAAGGTGCGTATTCGGTAGGTATTATTACAATGTATAAATATAATTGGTGCTTTGAAAGGATTATAGTGGAAATTATTCAAAATTCAAACCTCATAGTTTTCCAAAAATCAGTAATCTATACTGATATAAATGTGAAAGTTTGTGAAAATGAATGAATGTGTGTATGTATGTTTGTGGCTCCCTCCGCCTGAACGACTAAACGAATTCAGATGATTCTTTACAAAAATACAGCTTATACATCAGAATAACATATAGGTTACAATTTACAGAGGTTTTTTGTCATTTTGGTCATAATTAAATGATAAGTATCAAGTAAGTCGGAAAAATTTCTCAATTCATTCAAAATTCGTTTGTTACGTTGACACAATTACTAAATTTTTCAATAACTAAATTTATTTTATTCGATAACTCATTCTCGGCCCCAGAATAGATCCTTATGGAACACCTAGTTTCACATCATAAACAACTGACGTTATTCTATTGAATTTGACCACCAAACTACAGTTTTTCATGTACGATTCTATCCAACATAACATTATTGGGAAAGCCCATTACTAGTAATTTTTTCAATAGAAATTGGGAAGAAACAGTTTCGAATGCTTTTGTTAGGTCCAAAAACTAGTGAAAAAACCAGTTTATTATTATCCACTCGTGCATAAATATAGTAAAACTTGGTAAGACGCAGATTTAATTGATTATTGCAGAATAGGTCACATTATCTTCTCAAAGAAGTTTTGAAAAAGAGGAAATCAACGCAATCTGCCATAATTGTCAATTTCCGTTATCGTACCTTTTTTGTACAGTGGAAAAACAAGATCCCTCCTCAATTCATCTGGAAAGAACCATCATGAAATGATTGGTTCAGTAAAAAATTTAATGGTTCAATAATCAAGAATTTGCTTTACAGTAATAATAGACATATCATCAATACCAGCTGAATTTTTGTTCATCATATTGTTTTTGAAACTTCAAGCGGTGTAATTTCTAAGAGATCAAAATTATTTTCAACGACAATATTCTTGACAATTTATTCGTCTGGTTCATGATCCTCTAATACTTATGCTTCCTGACTTTGAGACTTTAAAAAACAAATGAACTTTTCGAAGTTCGAGCAGTGAATGATATTGCTGTTTCAATTATCATTACCTCAGCATTATTATTAGTTTGTTTTACCAATTTATTTTTAGCAGTAAACTTTATTCAACATTAATAAATATCAAGATAATCAATGGCCCCGGTTTACATCCTTGAGGGATACTTAAATCTATACTTCTTGATTCTGATTGAACTTCCTTGTGTACCAGTTTCATTTTTCTATCCCCCAAATAGTACATAACGAATTCCAATGAGAAAAGCTTGGTTTTGTGTGGTCAAAATCTTAGCAATTGAACGCTTTCGTGAGATCAAAAAAAAAACACGTACGTGCTTCGTTTTATAGAGGTATAGATAAATATACTCAACAACTTTGATCGAAGCTACCGGATAGAAACTATTATTTTGTTTTTGACCATATAACATGTCACTCTATATGGCCCTTTCCAGTATTTCACCTGTTACGCTTGGTACCATGATGTATCTATAATTTTCCATATCAACAGGATCATCTCACTAGTTCGGACTTCCATTGTCTACTATATAAAATGATTTGAAATTCCTGAAACAACTAAAAAAGAAGAATTGAAAATGAATAGCTGAAAATAACAATTATATTAACCAAAATAAACCTGAAATGAAATTTTGGTGAATTCAATGGAAAATAATACCTACCTACTCAGAGAAAAGATTATCGTCTGATCAACCGGATACCGATTGATTTGATGATACACTGTATTCCGTATACCGCAAAAACTGTGAGCTTCATGAAATCCTAATTTTATTTTTGGTAAGTCTAATACACTCCCTAAAACAGTCAAAGTATCACTACTTTGTAATGATGATGTACAACAATAAGTTTTATGATAAATATAATGATGTGGCCTTTGGTGGTGGACTTTGAGAAGAAACAAGAGAAGTTATTTTAGACTCTTTGCTCTAGATAAGAATAGATAATTCTCATCTTTTTGTAAACATACCGTAACATGAATGATGAAGAGCATGATTCCAAGTACTAACCAGTTGTCAATGAATCTCACAAGGTGTAGTTTGTTGCCTACTGTTTGAGTACCATGGCAGGTGTTAGGTGATTTCTTTTTGACAGTGATTCACTAGGGCTCTCACATGGATTGGAGTTGGTGTTACCTCAACGTCAGGTGGGTCAAAAGTTGGGTTTAAGTCAATCAGTGGTTTCAAAACTTTGGAACCGCTACCAACAACTAGAGACTGTCCATAGGAGGCCAGATCAAGGTCGGTGGAGGTCCACTTCAGCCCAAGAGGACAGTTATTTACGTTTCAGTGCCCTCAGATGCAGATTTTAAACAGCCAGGGAGCTAAAAAATGAGCTAAGTCGAGCAACGGGCACCTAAGTTTCCTACCAGACTGTTTAGAATCGACTCCAAAAGAGTGGATTGAGATCTAGACGATTAGTCCAGGTACCAGAATGTCATAGAAGTAAAATAATGCAGTTTGCTTGGACATACAGACGTTGGAAGCTAAAGCATTGACAAAAGTACTCTTGACGAGTCTAAATCCACTTTCTTCGGTGACAATGGTCATGCCAGAGTATACGAAAGGAGGGCGGGTTGAGTGTCCTTGTTCACTGCCTGAACTACTGTGCATGCTGTTTTGGCGAGTGCATTGGCTTGGTATGTGGGGCTTGAGCAAACCGGCCATCGGATGCCTGCTTCCACGTAGCCCCGCTGAATACGAGAATGACAGAATCACTTGTGGTTCTGGTAACTTCTAACTGAATGGCATTCCAACGATGGCTTAGTCCTAAGGATGGCTTAGTGCCAAGAGGATGAGTGACACTGAGCCTATCAGCTGTCTCTACGGAACCTTGGAGATACCGGGCGCCCTCTCGTCGTAGCATCGCCTTGTTACGGTAATGCGGGGCTCTGCTGTGATTGACTTTCTTTCCCAAGCTACTCGTGGGAGTTTTATGGACAGAGTGAACTTGAAAATTCTTACTGACTCTGAGTCTACAGGGGAAATGGATGTCGAGCTTACGACTCCAACTGACCTCCCTGTAAATTTAGATCTCTTCAACTCTTCAACTCCTGATCCAATAACTGAACCTAAAAAAAAGGATTGGAGATGCAGCTAAGAAACGACTGAGTCGTCTTCAAGAGCAGGGTACCTTATGAAACCGCCTTGCACCAAATTCTTGAGCGGCGTACGCAGAATCTGCCCAAGTGGTGATTCACCTAAACTAGGGACAAAAAAGCCCCTGGTTTTGGTGAATCACCCTCTAAGGCATCGTCAGGTGTAGCTGACGTGCAAAAAACCTCATAAGGAAAGGTTGTCGCGGGTATCAAAGTGGGAATCTTGCACCATGACTATCGGAATACCTCATTAACGATGAAACAGCAGAATCAGCGGGGCTGTTGTTTCACCATCTGACCTGAAAGACCACTCACCATATAAACTAATCGGCTTCGTTGAGAGGCTGGGTTTATTTGGTAGAGTGTAAATAGGTGTGAGCCACGATAAACCCTTATGGGTTTCGGTGGAGTGTCGAATAGACCGACTCACTTTGGACCTAATCTAACCTAACCTAATCATACGGAATAAGGGATGAATATTCTATTACTCGTTTCTCATTTTCAAGGGTCCCATTTGGAGGTGGGATAATACTGGTGTCGGGTGAAATAACACTCAATGCTCGTACAGACATTATAGCCATCTATAACGGATCCCTGGCTACTCAAAGGTACGTTAATGACGTGTTGGATGTCCAGATATGTCACGGAGTAGAAGCAGGAGGGCACACTTTCATTTTTATGCACGATGGGGCCCGTTAATACACTGCAGGGATCATGGGTCAGTACCTACAAGCCCAAAATATCACCACTTTGGGGTGGGCCCGCTTGCAGCCTGGACCTGAATCCCATCAAACTGGGAAAAAGCATCGAAAGCCGTTAAAACCAACTCACTACTTTGGATGAGCTGGAAATCGCTATTCAAGAAGAGTGTCTTTTCGATCTCATGTGGGTTGGTTTCGTCCCAAATTTGATAATTTTGTCTCTTCACGTGCCCAATCATCCAGATATGGACCTCATCGCTGATGAGGCTCGTCATTTTCCGTTGAAAATCAGGATCAGTTGCCAACTGCTCCGGAGCCTATTCAGCGAACACACGTCGTTGTCTATGGCCGAAATCTATGGGCGAAATCGACGCTTCGGATTCTCCTGTATGCTCTCACAGACAGCGGTGAGGTTTTTGGTACATCTTGTGCTTTGTCGACGTAGTGGTATTGGTCGATCATCTACTGAACAAGTGGACTCAAATTTATCTGCCACATTGAGAATAGTACTCTCGGTAGGACGATTATGGCTACCGTAAAATGGCTGAAGCGCGCGGTACGTTGCCCGAACAGAACACCAATTTCAATGAAACAATTTTATCATTTCCAAAGAGACTGAATAGATGATGAACAATATGACAAAAATAGTTTCAACAAGTTCCAAGGACCCTGTTGGAAGACCTGTTATAATTGATAATGTGTGGTAGAATCTTCTTTATTCTGAGTAAATAAAGAGTTATTCCAGTCTCGAAGAGATTATCCTGTGAGGATAGGATCGTTATTTCGTCTGTATTGTGTTGAATAAAAGTTATTCCATTGAAACTTGTATTTATTTTGCATACCACCAACTAAGTGGCTTTACCACTTCATCATCGCCATACTGACTACATATATGTATACTGCTTGACACAACGCAATGCTGCGTCATTTTCTCCTTAAGAACACTCCACAACCAATCAGCATATGTCGACGACAACATGCAAATTAGAGATAACCATAAATAGAATTTCCTCGGTCAGGATTGACGTTAATACTTCTCAAATATAATACCATCCTTCAAACAGCTTTTCAGGTGGTGAGGAATCGTGAATGCGGATTGACAGACGTTTCTTTCTGATGGACTTAATCTCACGGCTGACAGACAGATGGAGAGTTCTTTTAGACAAAGGATGGAGTGAATAATATTTGGACGTATGGGTGCCAGATATGAAATGTCTTGTCCGGCAATGTGCTCATATATAACTATTTCACAAAACAAAAATGTCTGATAAAGAAAACATGCAAAAGTTCTTTCAAATTCAAATTCCTTTATTCATCTGTTCGTTAGGAGATATTACATTTATTAGTACATATATCATTCATTTGCGAATACATGAACCTACCATTGTATTACTTCGATCAGTAATAATACAAACTGAACATACAATGATTGTGTTTTGCACTTCCTAATGATCATCCAGAAAATATGCCTAGAGTTTATACAGTTTATGAATCAGACGAGTCAGACGAGTGATCAAGAATATTGATTTCAGATAAAAAACCAAGAGGTACAGAAATTGGTATGAGGTATGTATTTGATAGTTATTAAAAATCACAGGTATGAACAGCTCAACATTTTTTTCAGAATAACATGATAATAGTAATTAATAATATTGGTTTTGAAGCAAACTAGGTATTCAACGGTTTTCTGAAATTATAGATGAAGATTAACATTAATTTCATCTGACTCTATGAGCTCCTCATGTGAGCTGTTTTCCTCCTCAAATCTTTCACACATAAAGGTAGAGAATTATACAGTGATATTTCCAAAACCAAAGGTCGTTTTACAAAAACATGAAACACGTCGATATTCAATTTTAATATTCTGCAATTGACAACAAATTTTTTTAAATGCAACAATACATATTTGGTGTCAGTTCAGAATAATCCGTAACGAGCTGATTCCGAAAAGGTATAATATTTGGGGTCTAAGGGACATAATTTGAAAGATATGCGCCTGAAGAATAAATTTTATTGATATCTAATGAAAGTAGATATTAATTAATTACTTTATATTTTTTCTAACGAATAATTCAACAATGGAAGAGTAATCCAGTAATAAAAACATATGTTCAAACTGTAGTCCATGCTGTATTTGGCAGTAACCTAAACGTTGAATTAATTCTTGTTGAACCTTGTTTATGGTTTCTTGAGAAATATTGTTCATTTCTGTTCGAATTCTCTGTATTAATTCTTGAATATTTGCTGGTTTCGTTTTATAAACAACATTTTTCAGATGCCCCACATAGATTAATCCAAAGGATTCAAGTCTGGCGACCTCGCTGGCCATTCAGTATGTCCACGTTTACCAATCCAACGGTTCGTAAACATTTGGCCGAAATACCTTTGAATATCTACAGCATAATGTGGAGGCGCACCATCCTGTTGAAACCATAAACGTTCATCAAAAGTTCCATGATTAATTCTAAGTAGGTACAAGATATCCCCTCAAAAACTAAAGGTATGTTGAAGTAGTCTGAAGTATCGTCGATGTCCGATGATCCTGTTTCTTATAATGTCAGCCGATACATGCTCACGGATCCAGTGGGGGGTTTTCTTTGGCCCAGTACATACAATTCTGACGGTTGACCCCACCATTTAATGTAAAAGTGGCTTCATCAGAAAAAATTATATTTTTTACGAGTAGACGGTCTCGGTGGCTACACAAAATTATATTCTTCTATCTGGATCATCCTCGTTTGATTTCTGTAGAAGTTCGATTTTAAAGGGATGCTATTTTTCAAATTTTGTTGTTGCAGTTGTTTCACTGACATCGAAATCACGACTAACCTTACGAACAGAAGTGTGCACATCTTTTCAAAAATCAACATCTAGTTTTGTATTATCATTTACAGAAGGATGACCTGATTTGCGTGCATTTTCAACTGTACCAATTTCTCGAATTTCTTTTCAATCTTACTTATTGCTGACTGCGTTATGCGTCTTTCTGAATATTTTTCATTAAATAAGTTACTCACTTCCATCTGAGTTCGCGATCTGTCTCCATAAAAAATCATCATAATTATTTCAATCCTTAAATTCATTACTATTTCAAATTAATTCGAAGCAATACTACAGAAAATTCACGAATTAATACAAAAACTACTGTCCTATTCAACAGTTACTTAACGTCAATCGAAACAATGATATTTCACAATAACAAAAAAATCTAGTCGCCTAGTTTTTTGAAATTACTAAGGAATACTTGTTAGCACGGTTATTGTCAACTACAGCAAGGGCTACAGTTCGAACAGTTAAAATAAAGTAATGTATTTATTACTGGATTACTTTTCCATTGTTAAATCAATCATAAGAAAAAAATATGAAGTAATTAATTAATTTCTACTTTTATTAGATATCAATAAAATTTATTTTCCAAGTGCACATCTTTCAAATTCTGTCCGTTAGATCCCAAGTATCATACCTTTTTGGAATCAGCTCGTTACGGATTATCTGACACCAAATACAGGGTGTTGCGTTTAAAAAATTACCGAAAACGTCATCACATTGATGTGGATCACCGTGTATAATGAAATTTTGTTGTGAAATGTAGAATAATGAAATTGAAAATCGAGGAGTCAGGTTTTTGTGAAACGACCTTTGATTTTGGAAATATCAAATTTATTCCATACTGTGCGGACACACTGTATAGTTTAGGGCCAATGAAGAAAACAAATCTTTGTTAGCGACTTTTCTTGAAAATCGGCAATTCAATAGATTTGGTTTCTATGAATCGGGTATCATAACGTTTGAGCAAGTTGACAATGGGCTTTGTTTTGCGGTAGGTATATATTAGGCAATAATATGCAAATACGTTTTTGAAATTTAGTTGCTTGGATTCCTTATA
The DNA here is from genome assembly GCF_000500325.1 of Leptinotarsa decemlineata. Lineage (NCBI taxonomy): Eukaryota > Metazoa > Arthropoda > Insecta > Coleoptera > Chrysomelidae > Leptinotarsa > Leptinotarsa decemlineata. The sequence goes on along the minus strand of NW_019292509.1, from coordinate 16,109 downwards.
CATACTTTTTGTAATATATAATCTGTCCCTTTTGAAGAGTATTCTCAACAAGCAATTTTGAGTATTTTGCAATTTTTTTGAGCGTTGTGGTAGAGACCTCTCCGTATTATTATGCAATATCGTAGCGTAACGTAGCGAATAAAACTTATGTATTAGTTGTCCTAATTTCTTTGTTAGATATAATACATGTTCATCCAACCTCAGGTGTTGATCCACTATCACACCAAGATAATTCAGTTTATTAATTTCCTCAACCTCTGAGGCACATTTCGCCACAGGAATAACTATGTACTGAAGTATATCTTTCTTTAGGTTGGTCTTCAGTAGTTAGAGGAAAGGTGATAAAATCATTCTTCTGAAAATTTACTGCTAACAGGCTGTGATTCAACCAACTGTGAATGTGGGAGAGGCATAATTCAGTACATTCATATACTTTTTCCAATGTATCATTTATGAAGACAATAGCAATATCATCTGCATATTATACTATATGGCCATGAAAGTTATTCTGATCGGCAATATCGTTAATATACACGAGAAACAATATTGGACTCAGCACTTAACCCTGTGGAACACCGATTGTGATTTTCAGTGAATCACTAAAAAACTCTTCAATTTTCACTCGCTGTGATCTGTTTTGTGAACAATTCTTTAAAAGAATCAGTGCTGTGCCACGAGTGCCAATTTTAATGAGACGTTCAAGTAAAATAGTGTACGAAAGTGTCGAAAGCTTTAGCCAATTCAAAAAATACCGCAAGACATTTTCTTGACTTATCCAAGAACTAGTGAAGATCATCATCATTGTTAATAATTGAATTCTGGAAACGTGTCAAATTTTCATTTACGTTCTGTAGGTCCACTTGGTCTATCAGAAATACTATTTATTATCTTCATTATATGTCTTTCGTTGATGTATCCTCTCTTTTTTTCTGGAGTCACTTTTCAGGTAGTATCTATAAATTATCGGATTAAATATAGCTTGAAATTCAAACTGAAATAATTCAGTTTCAGTGGAGATCCAGAAACGAAACCATTCATTACACATTTCTCAGCCGTAATCCAGAAAGTGCCCTGTTTGCTGAAAAACGGGCTGAGGTAAGAACTTATCGATTTCTGAAGCTATTATTTTTGAATTATTAGCGGAGATTTATTTTGCTGTATTCGAAGTTCCCAGGTTATCATTTAGTGCTTTTCTCGGAAAGCATTTCGCGAAATACTTCATGAGAAGATATATTTCCACTGAGATAAAGTATTTGGGGTAGAACGAACTCAGAATTTTCATCGGCAATGAGAGTTTAAAGACAGAATTTTTTATGTCGCCAGGGAAAAAATCATTCTTCTCGGAATTTCTTTTTCTTCAATTAGTGCCCTCATATTGATTCAGAATTCATATAACTTCCTCTACTAGAAACATTTTTACATGAATAGATTACTGGTAAAAATTTTTTCCAGCTTGTTCTTGAAACAAACAACACATTGTTAAACTCAGTAGCACTGTAATCAGGAGTTTTTATGTAGTTGAGTGATTTAAATTGGCAGAAAACTAATGAACGATTGATCTGATTACATGCTTCTGTGAAAAAATAACTTGAATACATAATTAAAAACCCATGAAGATATAATAATTAATGTAGAATATATACATATTATATTCGAGTTTCTCAAATACAGTTTTTCAAAAATATACTTTTATTTTACAAAATACCAAGGTACATTATGAACTGAAGTCTATCCAAATCCAAGATAGAGTAAAACCAAACAAAACCGAAGCGTGATGTTCACGTGATCGCCCAGTGTCAGATGGAAAGGGCAGCGTTCATTGGTGAATTCGCCTTCTTGGTACGAGTTCGGTACCAGCACAGGGTTGTAATCAGTCGTTTGCGTGTTTGTGTGGCGTGCGTTATAGTATATAGTTTAAAATTGTTTTCCAAGATGTCCAGTACAAACACTGCTGATGACACTGTGAGCTATCCTCTGAGTCTAGCCAGGAAACGATCCAAAAAAAGACATTTGAGTGTTGAGATGGAAGAAGTGATTTCAAATGTGTTCAAGAAAGAGATGGAAGAAATTGAGACATCGACTGTCGACGAAGTTGTATCGAAAGTTTTCGATAAAATTAGAGTGTGTTGCGCTTCGATTAACAATGTTTTACGGGAAGATAAACAAAATCATAGATTTTCCAAACCGAATAAAAATCAAAATTGTCAAACCATTATAAAATCAATAGATGATGCTGATAAACATGCAATCAGGAGGAAAGTGCATGAGTACTTTTTCAGAAATGAAATACCCANGGCTCCCTCCGCCTGAACGACTAAACGAATTCAGATGATTCTTTACAAAAATACAGCTTATACATCAGAATAACATATAGGTTACAATTAACAGAGGTTTTTTGTCATTTTGGTCATAATTAAATGATAAGTATCAAGTAAGTCGGAAAAATTTCTCAATTTATCCAAAATTAGTTTGTTACGTTGACACAACTACTAAATTTTTTAATAACTAAATTTATTTTATTCGATAACTCATTCTCGTTTTTTTCAGGAACAGTAAAAATAGTATCGTCGGCAGTTATCTGGCAATCTGATATGAATTCAGGTAAGTCATTGATAAAAATCGGCCCCAGAATAGATCCTTGTGGAACACCTAGTTTCACATCATAAAAAACTGACGTTATTCTATTGAATTTGACCACCAAACTACAGTTTTTCATGTACGATTCTATCCAACATAACATTATTGGGAAAGCCCATTACTAGTAATTTTTTCAATAGAGATTGGAAAGAAACAGTTTCGAATGCTTTTGTTAGGTCCAAAAACTAATGAAAAAACCAGTTCATTATCATCCACTTGTGCATAAATATAGTTAGACTTGGTAAGACGCACATTTAATTGATTATTACAGAATGGATCACATTATCTTCTCAAAAAAGTTTTGAAAAAGAGGAAATCCACGAAATCTGCCATAATTGTCAACTTCCTACCTTTTTTGTACAGTGGAAAAACAAGATCCCTCCTCAATTCATCTGGAAAGAACCACCATGAAAGGAATGGTTCAGCAAAAAATCCAATGGTTCAATAATCAATAATTTGCTTCACAGTAATAATAGACATATCATCAATACCAGCTGAATTTCTGTTCATCATATTGTTTTTGAAACTTCAAGCGGTGTAATTTCTAAGAGATCGAAATTATTTTCAACGACAATATTCTTGACAATTTATTCGTCTGGTTCATGATCGTCTAATACTTCTGCTTCCTGATTTTGAGACTTTGAAGAATAGATGAACTTGCCGAAGAACATATTTCCAATTGAGCTTTTCCAGGTAAAAAAATTCCCGTAGGAGTTTGAGCAGTAAATAATAATATTGCTGTTTCAATCATCATTACATTATTAGCTTGTTTTACCAATATATTATCAGCAGTAATTTTATTCAGGAGGTAAGTCAATAATAAATATTAAGATAATCAATGGCCCCAGTATACATCCTTGTGGAATACCTAAATCTATATTTCTTGGTGTAGATTGAACTTCCTTGAGTCCCACTTCAATTTTAGTATCTCCCAAATGGTACATAACGAATTCCAATGAGTAAAGCTTGGTTTTGTATGGTCAAAATCTTAGCAATTGAATTGAGATTAAAAAAAGCACCTACGAGCTTCGTTTTATCGAGGTATATATAAATATACTTAACAACTTTGATCGCAGCTACCGGATAGAAACTATTATTTTGTTTTTGACCATACAACATGTCACTCTATATGACCCTTTCCAGTATTTCACCTGTTACGCTTGGTACCATGATCTATCTATAAGTTTCCATATCAACAGGATCATCCTTTCGGAAAATGGGCGTCACTTTCCCAAGTTTGACTTCTTCTGGAGCAAATATGTTTATGATATAGAACAAAACTTCCAATGAGTTTATGGTACATATGCTTTAGTCAATTTGAAACACTTGTTTGAACTGGTATTATTGTCGACGGCAACAATGGAGGCAAATGATGATTGTGTAGAAGTTATGTTAGATTAGGTCCAAAGTGAGTGGGTCTATTCGAGCCTCCACCGCAATCCGCAAGGGTTTCATGTGGCTCACACCTATTCATACTTGACAATAAACCCAGCTTCTTAACGAAACCAATTAGTTTTTATGGTGCGTGGTCTTTCAGGCCAGATGGTGAGAGTACGATTCTGACGAACTTTATAAAACCTGATTCGGTCCCCAGCGGGGCATGCACGAAGTATATGCTCTGCTGTTTCATCGTTGATGAGGTAGTCAGATAGCCAAGGTGCAAGATTCCAACCCGCGACAACCTTCCCATATGAGAGTTTTTGCACGTCAGCTATATCTGACGATGCCGTGGATTCAACCGGGCAGGGCTTTTTCGCCTCTGATTTTGATGAGTCATCACTTGAGCGCAAACGTTTGATAACCTGCTCATGGGGGGCTTATTCCTCCACCTTAGACAGATTCTGGCTCAAGAATTTGGTGCAAGGCAAGGCACACCGCTCTTGAGGAGACGACTCAGTCGTTTCCTGGCTGCACCACCAAACCTTTTTTTAGGTCATTGGTTTATAAGTTGGGAATTTGAGAAGCTCTCGCTCCTAATTTACAGGGAGGTCAGTTGGAGTCTCAAGCTTGACATCCATCTCCTCTATAGACTCAGCGTCAGACATATTTTAAGTTTACTCTATCCATAAAACTCCCACGAGTAGCTAGGGAAAAAAGGTCAATCACGGCAGAGCCCTGCATTACCGTGACAAGGCGATGCTACGACGAGAGGGCCAATGAACTCGCCAAAAACAGCATGCACAGTGGTTCAGGCAGTGGAAGATGAACAAGGACAGCCCACTGTGGAAAGGACTCCGATGAGACATTTTGATTACACCTTGTTTCTTTTGATTGTTTGAATAGTCATGTGTGATATAACGTATTAGTGGTAGCGATATGGAATTGGAAATGATTATTCATTCGTTAATATTCGTTCTTCCATAGAGTATAGATCGTTAAATGTATTAAGTCAGTTGCTCTTTCGAATAGTAAAATATGAGGGTGTTAAAGTGAAAGTTCACTATGTTATTCCTATCCAAACTTTGCACTTACTTGGCCAAATGAATGATGAGGCTATTGTGTCTCCTGGTTTTGTAATATTTACCCACGTTGGACGTTCTTTGTTTTCTATTCTCAGATGTACTGAATCCAAGGTCGACAATAGTGTTGAATTGTAAGTTTGAAGTCAAATTGGAACAGCGTAGTTCTTTCGACGGAGTACTAGACAATGAGCCATTGTACATTTTTATATAACATAAATATTCATGTTTCTCGGTAACCAACCACTTCTCTCAAGAACTAGAACATTCAGAATAGGGCACGTAAGCCTTGTTGACAGCAACAGGTTGGTATTCCAGAGAGTCGAGAATTGTCATCATATTGTCGATAAGTCGGTGGTGTTCAGTACTACAGTGGCATTACCTTTGTCTGCTGGAAGAATAACGATGTCTAGATCATTGTTCAGGTTTTTCAGGGATTGTTCCCCCCCTGTGGTGTTGTTGAATTTTGTTAGTTTTCCTCTTTTTCAACTAATGGCGATATCTTGCCGCACTTCTTCGGTCATGTTTTCAGGAAGATGGGGAATGGCTGTTTCAGTCTGAGTGATGAAGATGATGGAAATGGATACGACTGTTATGGATAAGTTGAAGCCCTTCGATAAAATACTATNTCTTCAAAAAGGTAAATTGAATATTTTAAAATTTGGGATGCCGACACCTTTTGCTGATAGGCTGCTCAGTTTGATACGGGAGGGTGTGGGTAAGTTTAACACAGGTCTGATTAATAGCTATTACTGATTCTTTTACTATTAATCGAATGAACCATGAGTTTACTTGACTAATTCTGGTAGTTGGGTGCCAGGTTGCAAAAGACAAAACCAAAAAGAACGATATAACTTGTACCTAGCTTGGATTGGAAGGCACAATAAATATAAAAACCATTCAACAACTTTATTTTTTTTTTGACAACATGGCTGAAAGCCGGAAATATATATGAAGATGTTGATATAGTATATAAAAAAAATAATATGATAATAGTGAAATTCAGAATATTTACAGTTGTTCTTGTTGTTCTCTGATTCTGTTTCGCTGGTTGTAGGGAATATCTGGGGTGGCTGATGGAGTAGTTATTCCTGAAAAGGGCTGCAGAGACTTGTAACCATCTGATCTGACTGCAGATGGATTTAGAGCTCATGTTGAAGTGCCTCTTTGATTACGTTAGACATGAAATCTCCTTCTTGTATCAATCATTCACCCACTACAAGGTTTCTCGATATCATGCGAAGCAATGAAATGAATCAGATACAGTCATACGAAGATGGAAAAAACAAAGATATCCTTAGGATCTGAATACTATATTCTGAATTTTAGAAAAGTAAATTCCAATAGAAATTCAGTTACATCAAAAGGTGATGAATCTTAAAAATACAAAAATAAAGGAAATTATAGTTTGATATTGATCAACTATTTCAACACTAGACTGAAAATTATCAAAAACAAATTGACAACTAATTCAAGGAAATATCAAATGCAAAGTATTGAATTGAATACAAATAGAAATGGGTAACAATCGTTGATAGCTTGTCAATATACTTTTAAGGTAATGAGAAATAAAATATATTGATTTTAATCAATGAAGGGTGGCAAATCCTTCTAACAAAAAAATGCCAGAGAAATAACAAAGCAAAACTGTATATAGACAGAAAGACAGACAGAAGAAGAAAGTTTATTCAGATAGAGTGGACTGATTGAGTATTCTTGATGAGATGAATCTAAATATAAGGATAGAATTTATTCAGTCAGATATTAGGGAACAAATCAGGCCAGAGAAACAAATTCTCAAAGAGAAATTAATTTAACCAGAAATAGATCACACAGAAAATAAATGCTCACCTGTGGAATTGTCCTGGAATGGTACTGCCTGAATGTCACAAAGCAATCAACTTCAATTCTTCTGTCCACTTCCAAACGTCACAGTAATAATGATAATCTCACTGCAGCAACAGGTAGCTCGAGAATGGTATCTGAAATTTTACTAAGCGTAGATACTGATTTTTTTTACCAATTCAAAGATGAAGAAAGTATGCAAACCAGATACTTCACTATCTAGAAGAAACTCTGTGATCTCACTTTAGTTAGAGGATGACTTGAGTTAATGAGAACAAAGAGAAAGGAATCGTCTAGCCTAAAAAAGTTGTAAGATGCAGAATTTCTTCTTTTAAATTTACTATGGCAGTGACTATTATACCGTTTACGGAGTATAAAGATGATCGAAATTGTGGTGATTAAACTATTGGTATTATAGGTAACATCAAGAATATATGAATGCAACGAAATATTCATTACGAAGTACCTAATGAAAGGGAGACAAGTTTCCAACCCGTATTCGATGTTCCAGACTATCAAGGTGGTGAGTAATGTTCGTGTCTCCAGTCAGGCGAATGGCTCTTTTCTGGATAAATTCTAGCAACTTCAGGTTATGCTTAGGGGTGGAGCTCCATACTTGTGGAAATACTCCAGAGGAGGTCTGATCTGAGCTTTATAAAACATCAAAAGTTGCTGAGGTGTGCATAGTTTTCTGTTTCAAGCTTCCGAGAAGCAGCGTTTCCAATTCTAGCGACACGATTGTGCCAAGACATATTAGTGTACATTTTAACTCATTGGAGCAGAGGGCGGAATTGTCTGTCCTGACATTATATTCGGTTCGAAGATATTAATCTTTCTGGAGAAAACTGATGCCTGCGTTTCTGTGACAATGAATTCAACCTGGTCACTGTCTCCCCAATTTGAAATCACCTCAAGATCCTCATTAAGATTTGCAACTTCCTGCTGCCGGTGAGGATGTGCATCCATGTCCTGAAATCCTAGAATTCAAATGAAATGACGATACAAATGTGCTGTCGTCAGCAAAGCAATATATTGGATTCTTGATGTTTTCCAATAAGTCGTTGATATACAATTAAAAGAGGGTTGGAGACAATATGGATCCCTGGTATATTATTTTGTTACTTATCAATTTCTCCTTATCTGCATCTCTCAGTCCGTTTGTATTTCATCCGTTTAAGTTCATCTCAAAATGTTTTTGTTACGTTCAAAGTCCAATTTACGAATTTCTTCCAATATAAGTAGGTACAACTTATTTTTTAGTCTTTTCCAATATTATCCTTCTTTCAAACTGAAACGCTAATGAATTTTCATACTGACTTGTTCAAAATTTACCAGAGTGATTCGAAAGTCATTTATAACATCAGCGGGTTCTTCAGAAAGTACATCGCGGTGTTTGGAACTTTTCTTATTTACTTTTTTCGAAGTTTAACATATTAATTGAACCTGAAAAAGCACAATCAAGTTGCCTCACAGAAATGCAAATTAGTTTTTTTCCAGATATGGCGCCATCAGAATCTTAATTCAAACTTGGAGTAGACTTTCCTTCAATTCTCCAATTATCATTTTCAAAAGGTTATGTTAGACACGCGAAATCATGTGGAAGAATAATACAATTTCATGTCAGGAAGTTGAAGTAATATTCAATCGAATTATCATTAACTCAACTTTTTCATTTGAAAAAAGATGCATCACTTCAGAAGGAATACAATTACAAATATAAATGATAAATTGATTGTCATATTCATTATTTTAGCATATTCCGTTACTCTACAAGCTTATGAGGAAAGGGTTTTACAGATTGGTCTAACATAAGAATACAATTGATGAGATAAGATATAAATGATGAGATATATAAATAAATAAGAAAATAATTGTCATGTTCATTATTCTAGCATAGTTCGTTACTCTAAAACCGTATTTGGAGAGGATTTCATAGATTGGTCCAATATAAAAAGATTCGTAATTCATTTGATGTTACCGTACGAGAAACATCAAAGATTCGCGAATTCTGTAAAGGAAAAAAATAGTGCACATCAAGAAACGTGTGGCTTGAGAAGACGTAGCAAATCATGAATGACAGCCATCTTCAACTGTTCGGCTAATATTTTCGCCTTCTTGAGGCAAACGGGTATGTTCTCAAGACCAGAGTGGTGAAGGCATTATTCTGCTTAGAATTCTCGTTATCATAACAAGCATATGAACATAGCGATCTGGGTGGAATCTTTGATGTTTGAAGAGTGAATCAAGATCATATAACTTTCCTCCTCTTTTCGGACGATATTGGTTCCACCAGGTACTGAAAACTTTCTTTGATGAACTTTTCCAGCCTTATGAAATTGTATCTGGTCTATGGTGAGGAATGAGTAGTTCCAATTAATTCGGCACCTTTCATTCTCAACTACGGTTTCAATATCCCCTGGAGAGTAAGGCAATACTGGTATCTCATCAATAGTGTAAAAGTGCCAAGGCATATGCCGTGCATACCTGCAGCAAATACATAAAGGATTCTCGATAGGGCATGCATCTAGTGTCAGAAACCTCTATACTATCACTCGACCACTTGATCTGAGTGAGTCAGCTTATCGGATAAGCCAAGTTCACCAATTTTTTCGAAAAAAACTCCATACGTTGGCTCAACCTTATAAAGACGCAGGATGGAATTGATATCTGCGGATATAATGTAGACTTTTTGTCGTGTTTCATCTTTGTGATAGGGTCTTGGTCATCTCGTTTTAATCATCTCGTTTTAGTCATTTGAGTAACTGCTTTGAAGAGGAATGCCCCAGCCTCAGCTTTTTTCATGGTGACTGACCATCTGAAGGTGAAGATCCCAACTCCACATAGAACCATTCTGTTATGTACACTTCAAATTCAAAAGTGGACGGACTCTTATTCATCTTGAAATGTATAACCGTGAAACGAAACATTAATAATGCAAATTCTTATGAAGATGCATCATTAGTTTCGATGACCAGATCAGACCGAGTTTGTGATGATACTTGTGGTGGAGAGTTCTTCACGGTCATTATCTCTTGAGATTGGCATTGTGTTTTACTCCAAGATAAATAGACGTCTCTTCGACATCCACATGATGTATAATGCTTCCGTATAGAGCTGCACATCTTCTGCGTAAACTTCAAATCGCCTTCTACTCAGATTGACTGTTGTAACATTATCTATTTTGAATTTCATACTGATAGCAAACATGTACAGTTCCACAAACCTTGAGGATTGAGGATATAAAATGACCTCATACCTTTGTTTGGGTTCTAGCTTGACCAGTTGTTATGACAAACCGAGACCTCCAGTTATTCAAAACGTGTTACCACGTCGTCAAGTTCAGCAAGGCATCTCAGTAAATCCACGATGAGCATTATTATTTTTTTTCATCATCATTAGTTTGATCTTCCTTTTAAAGATGATCACTTGGTGATCGAAACACATTATGTCGAGGTGTTAAAATAACAGTTTGGTGTTATGAAAAAACTCCAGTAATAATCATTATTAGAATCTATCTAGTCCAAACCGGTGAAGAATTATTTTTCAGTTTCTGTAGAATGTAGAAGGTACCAAATGACCCTGAAATGACAGTCCAAATGGATCAGCTCAATTCATCGTAGCTGAGTGGATTGGGTGGATATGTTTGGGTCACTTTCACATTCACAGTAAACCGTTTTATATTTTTCTTTCAACTATTTTCATGAGTAGGAGCTGATCCTTCTCGTTTCGTAATGAACTTCATAATAACACCAACAATCAAATTCATTCAAAAATCATTTTATATTTCCAGAATCACAAACTGAATGACGTCATTCAGCATTGCCAGGAATCCGTTCGCAATATCTTTTTCATCATATCAGATCCGTAATATTTCATTTGAGAGGTTACATCAAAAGTCTTCATGTATGAAAGTACATTCATATCTGTCAAATGTTTTTTACACGCCAAGTCTCACGTAGAATTGATCAAAGCCACTTATTTCGCCCCTTCATCAAAAAAAGTTCTTTTATTCGCGGTTCCGCCGCTTATTCAGTACTAAACGGTGGTATTACATTCGCGTTGAAGTCATGATCATTTGTTAATGTAGCAGAAACATTAATTTTTTCGTGTTGGACAAGTAGCGAAGTGAGTTTCCTTTGTGAAGTCGTACAATGGCCGAACAACAGGTTATAAAAGCTTTGCTTGGGCGGCTCCGCAAATGCTCTGGAGCGCCTTGGCCGATATAGGCCCATTCACTATTGTCCAGAAAGTCACCATTAATCTCGATGCATTGTCAGATTGTGTACAGAAGAGATACTTATCATTGCGAAACAAAAGAAATCAAATTGAATGGTGTGCGCTACGTGCTACATGGATCGTGATCTCCTTTATATATTATTAAAATGCTCTTATGTCTTCTAACCAGTTTGAAATGCTGACCTAACGCTATATATCACTCTCAGGAAAACGTGAATTGAAAGTGGCGGTGATGAATGTACGAGGGACGAAAATTACATAATCGAATACTTAATGGATGTCGAAAGTGCAGTTAACGAAAACAACATGCATCCAACTCATTTTCGTATTCTTGAAACTCATGGAAAATGATACACCATAATGAACCAGAGTCCACAATAGGTCACCTTCAGAAGCAATGTGTTTTGGGGTGTTATCTGTTATTCTCGGGAATCCTGAGGCATATCTTAATTGAATCTGTCGTTGGAAAAACACTTCTTGTTTTCTAAAAAATGTAGAAAATGAAAAAAAAAATGTTCAGAACTTGTTGAACGTTGATAACATTCTATTATGTTTGCAATTTTTTCTTGAGCCGGGACAGGCAGGGTATGTAGACAAGATAAGAGGGGGTTTTCAACCGACCGACTCAATTATTTGAATAATAAGGTTGATAGTTGGATAGATTAATACTATCGGTACGGAATGAAGGGTAGACAAGTAGATGAATGTACAGATCAGTTTATCGGTCTAGTTACCAACTCATAACAATTCGACAGTGTATGGATCGAAGGTATTACTACAAAAATCTGTGATCAGAGTGGGGTCCAAGTGGTCTGGTCGACTTTGTTTACGAAAATTCGTGAAATTTTCATGAAACAACTGTACAACTCAGACTCCATTCGATACTCAAACTCATTACTTAATATATGGACACTATAAAAAAAGATGATGAAAATATCATCAAAGACAATGTCACTTATTTCCATTTTATGTCTTGAATATTCATATAATAAGCCATTTCTTGAGGGATTTTGGTGAAAAGATTGGACATTGTTATGCAGAATATGAGTTGGGTCTTCAATAGACCCAATAGACAAACAATGTATCTGTTCATAACTCTTTTAGAATTGCTTCGAAACGAAAGAAACAAAAATAGTCTGACCAGGTTATGTTGGGTTAGCCTAAGAATCGCCAAGTAGTCACCAACACTTTGGGAAGTTACCAAGCTGAAACCTTTCAACTTATTATAAAATATTTTGGCAAAACAGGTGATACTATAAAGTCAATTTTGATGTGGACGATGAGGTCAGCCTAATTCCAATCAGAGTTGAATATTATACTCACCAAATGATCTAAATACCAACAGAATGTATGCAGTTCCATACTTTGATTCGTAAAATATAAATCCAGATTTTTCGAAAGGGAGATGTATAGAAAAACATGAAGTGTGAAACAAAAAAAGTGAAGAGAATGTGGAATAAACAGAATGAAAATCAGCAATGATGTCGTGAATTGTTCAGAATATTCACTTAGGTACAAGGAAAATTGCCATTGATATGTTTCTGAAGGAACTANATTCTACCATTATCCCTAATATATATCGTTACGCCTTTTGAATATTGCCTTTCAATCCAGTGAAGCAAGATTTTCAGTCTAATAGTCAAAGTAATTTCTTATTCCTCACTTGTGATGCTGAATATGCATTATCCTAGTACTGAAATAGTCGATTGATAACAATTAACATACTTTTTAAATGACGTTGAATGTTTTATCTGTTCAAAAATGAGAATGCCTTTGATGATGACATTATTTCATTCTACCATTACTTCAAGGCTTTTGAATATTGCATTGTAATCCAGTAAAGCGGTATTTTCAATCTGATAGTTAAAATAATTTTTCATTTCTCATCTATGACGCTGAATATTCATTAATCTAGAAATAGAACAGTGAATCGATAACAATTAACATATTTTTCAACTGGAGTTGGACGTTTTATCTGTTGAAAAAATATGAACTCAGGTCTCAATGCCTAATCCAATGTAATTACTTCAGAATAATATCCACTGATGCGACAAATCCGATTAAAGTCTTCGAGGAACTGAAAAATAAGTAAAACCTCTTAATCCAATAGAAATTAGACCTGTCAGAAGTTTCTTTCGAATCGTCCAAAGTCAAACTGAAATATGCCTCCTAATTTCCACTTTTGATAATTTAATTCAGCATCGCCTACATGGAAAAGCGTCTAATACAGCTGGTTCGTAACAAGTGACAGTCAAAAGGTCGTTAGTAGCGATAAGAAGTGATTTCTTGAAGTAACATGACAACGTGACAGCTTACATCAAAACCAATATAAACAGCCTAGAGTCGCTAATGTGTTGATCTTACTCTCACAGACATGGTTTCACTTGTCATGTGCAGTCGTCTTGGATGATGTTTTAACAAATTTTGGGTTCATCTATAGTTATGTACGGAGCGATGTATCAGACATGACACTAACACATGGAAATAATCATACCAGTTAGGTCGGAAAGTATATACAAAATTTACTTATGAACTGTTCAGGGTATTGAAATCTAGGTATATTGAACTATATTAAAGAGACATGGCATTAATATTTCCAGAAATTAGTCATCCCGTGGTTTTCAAAGAAAAAAAGGTTTTCAAACTGAACATCAGCATCACAGACAAATCCTTGAGGTGCTCTAAAATCGGTGCCTGTGCGAAAGTAGCACTAGATAATAAATCCATTTGGAAAAATGTTTTCAGAAAGTTCATTCCACATAAACGCAGTACTCCAATTGAAAGAGTTCCTAAATACTGGAGTTGGAGGTGTACTGAGTTGAACCTCAAAATGATGAGTAGTCAGAAACCGTCGCGTATTTCTGAGTGTACGGCATTTAATGGAATCAAAGGTGCCAAGTCACTTGAACACTCCCCATGAAATTTTCAATAGAAGAGAGACAAATCCCCAACCTTTCTGCGATGTTCCAGACTATCAAGATTGTAACTTTTGTTTGAAGATGATTGACAATGTTTCATGATGAATTTCATCAGTTCGGACTTCCATTGTCGGATATTATATAAATTGATTTAAAATCCCTGAAAGAACTAACAAAGAAGATTTGAACATGAATAACTGAAAATAACAATTGCATTAAGCAAAATAAACCTGAAATGAAATAATAGCGAGACAAAATACAAGTAAAAATAGAGCAATTGAACAAAAAATGAAAATGAGAAATTAAGAGATTCCAAGTCGAGAATTTTCACGACGTTTCGATTGTTAGTACCCACAATCGTCTTCGGGTGATGACTGGACTAATTTCTCCGAGAGATGACTATTCATGGGTCATTCGAGTACTTTCACTTTCTCCGCTTTACTTTTTCCACTTCACTGGTTTAGTGGGACAGTGAGAGATGACCGTTTCGCGGGAGTTGCGTAGCTGACCTGAAAGAAAGAACGAATTTACCTATAGAAGTAATTCTGGAATTACTAGGATGCTGTGTACAAAACTGTTATTTGAAACTGACGGACGAATTGTTTACACAAGATGAGGGACTGCCAATGCTTCAAGGTATGCTTAGGGGCGAAGTTCCATACATGAGAAGAATACTCCAAACAACGTCTGATCTGAGCGTTATAAAGTATTGAAAGATGCTGAGGTGTGTACAGTTTTCTGGTTCGAAAAAGTGTTTCGAGCTAATTATATTTCTCGTTCACACAAAAGGGTTTCTAAAAACTCTTTATTTGAACAGAGTAACAACTATTAACTATGAAATATAAGTACTGGCTATTACAAATCAATTTCACCTATTTATATATAAATTATTGCCGACTTTGCAGATATCAGCAAAATAATTGATGTCGTCTTCGGGTCATCGAACAATATCCTGCTGATGTAAGAGGTTATCGAACTGTAACTAGCTTTTGAGAAGCAGCCTTTGCAGCGGCATGATTGTGCTAAGATATATTGGGGTCCATTTCAGCTCCCAACCAACTTATCGAAGCAGAAGGCGAAATAGTCTGGTCTGACCTCATTATATTCGTTTCGGAAACGTTTATTTTCTTGAAGAAAACCGATGCCTGGGTTTCTGTGGCATTGAATTGAACCTGGTTAGTTTCACCCCAATTTGAATAGACGAGTTGCACTTGACATCTGATGTCATACAATACATCGCAATGAAAGACTAAATGATATGATACAATACAATACAATCGTTTATTTGTCACATAGATACATCGATTGAAAGTGAAATGTCAGAAGAAAAGTAGAATAAACTATATATGAATTGAGAAATTGGTTGAACTGGTTTCTCATTAATTGTGTTGAAAAGTTTGTGAGCTAACACACAGATGACGCTACTAATAATGAATCCATATTATTTTCAGTTAACTCTAACCTTCAAAAGACACAAGTTCAAATTTCAGTGCTATTGGATCATTAGTTTGTGGGATAGAACATTTTGAGTGAAGCAACTTTTTTTGTTTAAAAAGAATGGATAAATCGGAATGTTTTGTGATGATAAAACATCACTTCTCACTGGAAGAAAAACTGTTGTAGCCAAGGCTTGGCTCAATAAACTTTATTAGGACTTTGCACCAGGAAAATCAACCGTTGTTCTAAGTTTAAACGAGGTGAAACTCAACTCAAAAGATATTGTAGAAGAAAAAATATCATTGTCAAAGTGTTATTATTTTAAAGAATAGACGTTATACAAATTAAAAGTAATATCTGAACATTCGGTGATTTCAGCATTTTGAGGTGAGAAAGTAGTCAGAAAGTAATAATATATATGCTACATATTGAAATAAATGATGATAATGAATATTCTCATGCAACACATGAATGTAAGTATGAGAATATAAAAACTATAAAGCATAAAAATATGAAAGTGAATGCATAGAAAATAACTTCGTGAACATTTCCAACTATACAGTTCAGAGCTAAATGT